>JAAGKR010006580.1:0-42010 GCA_011419295.1 Clarias macrocephalus
AAAAAAAAAAAGAAAAGTGCAGCATTTAAACAATACAAAACAACTTCAAGGGTTTAACATTTAACTTCAAATGAAATTAAACATTTTTGCTAAACAGCATGTATCTCGGTCATCCATAATTATTATTTCTGAATAAACTTGGCAAAAAATTCTCTTCTACCACACAGGATGTGTAAATAGGTCATCAGTAGGATTATTTTTAAAAATGGTGACGGTTTTTACCTCTTCCAAGGTCTCATAAAAACAGCTGCGAGTACGCGGGTGCATGCGGTGTCTAATGCGGGCACGCGGGGCTTCTAATTTGCGCTTGTAGTGTTTTGAAACTTGTGTAATGAGTGAGTTTGAGACTCATTTGTTCACAGAGTTTGGAGAAAAAGCCAGATCAGGCGCTTTTAATGTGCATGAGTTTTGATAATATAACGGTATAAATGTTGCGGTTTCTGTTGCACTGCTCGGAAGTTATGCACTCGGTACAGAATCGTTTATATCTGAGGCGGATCACCGGTCATGGCCAATCAAACTGAAAACCAGACGATTCTGGTTACTGGCCGATCGACCAGTTCATCTATTATAAACGTAAAAATTGTTTTTTTTTTTTAAATATATTTTGCAGTCAGTGTTGCGATACATGAATCACCAAACAGAAGAATCAATTTTTCTGCCCACATCATCCTGAGGCCAACTCTATGAGGATCTTGGGGCATCCAGAGAAGAACCACCACATGCTGCTCCTGAGCTCCCAGTGATCCAGACCCAATCCTACCCCCCACCCCCCCCACCCCCCTCTGCACCTGCTGACTCATCCTAGTGCTGAACTGGACTCCGTGTTAAACTGGACTCCAACTTAAATGACTAGCTAACTTAAAACTTAAACTTATGTCATACTGAACTTCCAGCAGCCTAACACATTAAAAAGAAAATCGTCTGTGCTGTAGGGTGCATGTGACAAATAATTGATCTTAAGTGTGTTCATGCTCATCTTAAATCCCACATGCACCACTCTCTGCTATTTAGGTTTTCTAAAACTGCTCCATCTTTATGTCGAATAAATTCAAATGACCTCCACATTGATAGTCTACACTCCTATAGCAGACACATACTGTATTAGCTGTATAAGAGTTAGATGCTTGAAGTGTTTGTAGTTAAAGGTCATCTTTCTCAGTGTATCTATAGAAAATCTGTCTGTTCAAACTCTTCAAAGTGATAGAAACGCGATGCAGAAGCGGAGTTACACCCTTACTTGAAACCAAACATTTTATTCAGATATCCATCAGAGTTCGGAGTAACTGTTTTGAATCATTTATTACCTGTTTCGATGTGAAACAAGAACCTGTACTACACAACAAAAAGAGCATTAAGGCGCTAAAAAGCAATGCAGTATGAATATTACTCTATGATCTACTGTATGGAATGGCTTGTTTTATTACATGTCTGAATTTATGTATAGCAAAAGATGTACACCATTTTAAATCAACTCCACTAGCAACGATATTTATGAAAGCGTTCCTAGTGCGATTATGTCTGTAGTGACATCAGCTTTCCAGTAAAATGCTAATATGTGCTATTGTATACGTTTTACGAGTGGAATCAGTGTCATGTTTTACTGGAGGAGTACCTCGTGAGCTACAGTACATGCAAGGATTATACATCCTAATTCCAAGAACAGCTTGATATAAAACTCTTTAAAGCATTATGTAAAATACATTCATCTCATACAGCTAACAGAGTCAAACAAAGCATGCATTAACATCTGATTAGGTTCACTCTGCCAGTCCACTAAAAGTGATGCATTACAAAAAGAGACGATGTACTAAAGTGACCTATGCCGAAAAGAATAAATCCAAAATGGTGTTACGGTTCTCCTCTAGCTCAGGTGTCTAGAAAATGTTGCGTGAATTCCGCAAAGGCTGTATGAAGCACAAAATTATGCATTGAATAGAAAATAAAAGAGTGGCAAGCGCTTGCTGCCTACTAATACATTCAGATTTCATGCATCGTGTTACAGCTTTCGAAAGTGAATGTGCATGGCTACACTGAAACTGATGAAACGCTTTGACCTTGCGTAGTGGGACTACAGAGACCACTGCAAGAACTTGAAGCCATGTTTGTTTTGCCACTGCTGTTGTTTTGTTGCTACAGGGCCGCTGCACTCTGGCATGACACTTTGATGAATCGATCACTACCGTGCCGTATACCGGTAGGACAGCGGTCCTACAGAGTGTCCACAGGCAGGACCCAGGAGAGACAAACAAAGACGAGAGAAAGTGAAATGAAACAAAATTATACCAAACGAAACGAACCTGAGCGTGTCGGACTACTTGAAATACCCATCTGCGTGCATGTTTCCCTTTGGTCGGAAAAACACGGTGCCAATGCAGTGATTTTCATTGTAGGATAATGCCAGTCCATAATGATGGCATCTTTGTTTGTTGACAAGGATAAACCTTTAAATCCCTGTGTACATACACCAGAATAATCGATTTGTAAAACACAACTCGACGGATGTTGACTCAAAATCTGTTTATTCTGCTGTGAGACTTTTTTTTTAGTAATACGATTTATAAGACAAAATTACATTTTTATCCATGCAGTTCTCTCACAGAGGCAATGTATTAAAATGATTTTCTCCCTGCCTCCCTGCCTGTAGTCTGTTCAGATCCCGCTCTGTTATTTCATGTTCCTTTCACTCAGGCCAGACATAAAGAACCAGCATGATCAAGAGAATAGACGGACTCTGGCAGACTTTCATGGTTTGCTGGTAATTCAAGTCCAGCTATTTCACCGAGGGAAGAGGTAAACACAGAATGCTGCTACTTTCAGAAAAAAAGAGGCTTCTGCCAGAGCATTCCATCATTAAGAGATTTGGTGTTTGTATAGTGGATTGTCCTTCTTCACTGAAATTAACTAACTTAGTGCAAGAATTTTCTTATGTCTAACCAACACAGCTTTTGTTAGCAGAATTATTGCAATTAGCTAAGCCTTTCTTAGTTACACTATAACTATATGGATAAAAGTATTAGGTCAAACCTGCAATCCAAATACATATACATCAGTATGGAGTTGGTCCCCTTTTTGCAGCTATAACAGCTTCCACTCTTCTTGGAAGGCTGTCCACAAGATTTAGTTTCTTTATGAAGTCAGGCATTGATGTTGGATGAGAAGGCCTGGCTCGTTCCAGTTCCAGATCACCCCAACGGTGCTTGACGGTGTTGAGGTCAGGGCTCTGTGCTCGGGCCAGTCAAGTTCTTCCACATTGAACGCATCAAACCATGTCTTTATAGTTCTTGCTTTGTGCAGTGTTAGAACAGAATTGGGCCTAGGGCTAGGCGATAAAATGATAACAATATGTATTGCGACAGGTACGTGATCGATATCAATAAAAAATGTGTTCGATAAAACGTTCGATATGTTTTATTCTTTGTCGGAAGAAAACAGAGGTTGCAAAGCTAGTTTGGTTGCATTAACAAAGGCACTCGCTCTCTGGTAACCTAGCAACATAGGGAGTGATACGCTAACAGCCAATCATGTAACAGTATCATGTTTGGTTGCGCCATATCGTTGTCTCGTGCTGGTCTGCTGGATTCCTCTTCATAAGTAGAAAATCGCTATCTCACCTATGCGGTTTCGCACAGTGGCCGTAAGTACGGTTCATCATGATTCACTGCGAGTTTTGGCGCTGTGATTACGTTTCCATCTTTTCGCGTGAAAAATTAAACATGTGTAATTTTTTTGGGCGGTCCTTGTGGATGCTTGCGGACCTTGCAGAACGTGGGCGGGCAAACGCGGCGGCTCATGGTGCCCAACACCGCATCTCACCGTGAGTCAAACCGCATAGGTGAGACAGGGGTATTAGCCGCGCTCACCCTTTGGAGCACCGCTGTATTCAACCAACAACATCTGTAGCTGCAACACCGCACAAGCAGCAGAGCACCCTGGAGAGGTACTGTGCATCAGTGCCTCATGGCAAAGAATCTAAATGGCACAAAGATATAACGGAGGCAGTGGCATATCATATAGCCAAAGACATGCTTCTGCTTAGCACTGTCGAGAAGACAGGTTATAAAAAGCTTATACTGAATTTGCACTAAATTCTCAGGTTTCTCTGTTTATATGTAAAATTTTGCACTATTTTATTACACTTTATTAAGCATTTCTTACATCTTCTTTCATTTTGCACCTTAAATGTTAAGAGATAATTGTGAAGTGTTCATTGTGACTTTAGACTTATGTTTACATTTTAATTATTTGAGTTTTCCATGGTTGTTGACATTTCTGTCTTAATAACTGAGGGGCTTATGATCAGAGAAAATAAAAATGTTTCAATGTAATATATTTTTCTCCTGGTTCTTATTTTAAATGGGTCATAAAAAATATCAATAATTATCGATATGGACCGATATGAAACACTGATATCGTGATACAGTTTTGATCGCCCAGCCCTAATTGGGCCTTTCCCAAACTGTTGCCACAAAGCATACTGTAGCATTGTCCAAGATGTCTTGGTATGCTGAAGCATTAAGATTGCCCTTCACTGGGGATATAGGGTACGATTCAAACACCTGCATTCAATAATTAACAACCTGGCCAAAGGCTTTTGCATATATAGTGTATATTACTTACATCTTCTAGGGTTAGTTTGTCCTGATTGTATCTAGCTACCAAGCTAAAAGGTAAAACAATACCCAGTGCTTATAAACAGATCCAAAACTTATGTACGTATAACATGTTATTACAGTTATTGTTTTATATTAGATTTTCATTATCATCTACAAGTGTTTAGCCTATAAAGCATACGCAACATTTACAGGCTCAAGTGCAATATTCAAGGCACAACAATATCCCTATAATTTGTATCCTTTATGAAAAACCAGCACAAATGTTATAGTGTGTTTCTAGCGGTCTCTAATCATAGTTTAACTGTAGAAATATAATTTCCCGGTTTACTGTTCGTGGAGCCATTATCTGAAAACCGAAATTGCTATTTGGACATGAGAAAACATGGAAAAAGCTAAATTTTTCATGCATAGTACAGTCCCTGTCATAGTTAGCAGGATATAAATAAATAAATAAATAAATAAATAAAAATCTCAGCAGTTTTCACTTTTCTGCAGACAGGAGTGGGAGTCCAGATATGAAGCACGTAGGATAAAATAATGATGATACATTTCCAATCATTTCCAGTACAACTCCATTAGAAGCACCAAGCAACAATGGACATCATTTTGGAATTTAGGAGACGCAGATTGAGTCCATTTACACCAGAGTTGACACTGCTCATGTGGCATGTCTCAGCTTGTCCATGGCACTTTTCATTTTTACACTAGCAAATGCTGTTGCCTGGGGCATTCATTTTAATGTGCTTATTCACTGCTTTAGTATGTATAACATGCAAATATATGTGACCTTAAGATGCTAATAAACCTAACTTTGTCACTGTTTTTAAGGGAACACTCAAAGATTCTTTAATCGAATGAGGTTTTCATATGTCTCAGATTCATTTTTTAAACCAGTGGCAGTTGTTAGTTATTTGTGTGAAGATTGAATTTAACTGACTTCAGTAAGACTGCAGGCTGAAATACACTGTCTGTCTCTTCATAAAAAAACATGTACATTTTATTCAATCACCTTTTTTTTAATTATTACGATATTTTGGTCACAATGTGGTGTCTGGTTCATGTATGAAACTGATTCCTCATGCTGCTAGAAACACTCTTTCACAGTTTGAGTCCTTGAATATGCCTGTGCCATCAGGGAAGAAAAAGTATACTTGGTATGCCCTGGTGATTCACCTCATTCAGGTCATCAGCTGACTTAATTTTGTTGCCACTGACCCTGGACCTGACCAACTGAGACGACCCCAGATCATAACACTTCCTCCAGAGACTTGTACAGTGGTCACTATGCATGATGGGTGCATCGCTTCACGAGCTTCCCTTCTTACCCTGATGCACCCATCACTCTTGAACACATCAGACCACATAAACTTTTTCCTTGAGCCTTTTTATTCCGATTAGCTTCACTAACAAGTGGTTTTCTTACAGCCACACAGATTTTTAGTCCTTGTTGATTTTTTACCTTGCAACCAAGTGTGTAAGTGATCTTCATTCATGATTGTTTTTTTTTTGTTGTTGTTGTTTAGCAGTATCTTTAGCAGGGTTCTTAACCCAGTTCCAGTCTCTTCTTTTTCTAGTTTCTTTGCTTGATGCAGCCTAGTAATTTAGCCAATTTGAAATGGCAACTTTTTTCAGGCCTGGCAAGGTTTTACATTCAATATTTCTTAATATTACATCTGTCAAAGCCATAAACATACAGTATTTACCAACACTGGCAAGAAAAACATTTAATTGATGAGAAAACTGATCTATGAACATCTATGTAACAGCACAGTGAAACTATGTAAATATATATACCGTTATATAAATCCCATTTAAGAAACTGGGGTAGAGTGCAGGGTCAGCCAGGATACAGCGCCCCTGGATCAGACAGGGTTAAGGGCCTTGCTCTAGGGTTCAACAGTAGTAGCATGGCTGTGCTGGAGCTTGAACCTCCACCTTCCAATAAATAACCCAAAGCCTTTACTGCATGACCCACCACTGCCCCTAGTTCTAATTGCATTTAAAAGCATCTGAAAATTGCAAATGCAAACCTACAGGAATTATTAAAAACATTAAGCTATGCAGGCCCAATATATTTTTACATACTTTTGGTCATTTGTTTTCACTTTTTCTTTCAGATATTATTCAGACTGGTGAAGAAACCTAAAACCGGCATGGTGAGTTCAACTCATTAGCTTGCCTAGATAGCAATAATGCCTTAGTTAGAGTTTTTACCTGAGCTAGTGTACAAACCTAGATTCTAGTTACCTTAACTGGTTTTAGCAAAAGCATTGCATGAACTCACTCAAGTGGTATCAGCTTTAAATAAAGTTAGGTATTAGGTTATGTAAAATGTTTTACATAGATCCACCCTCTTTATAACATCATATTATTTTTGTCCGACTTTCAGCCCCTTTGTGCTCTTAGAATCAATTTGGGCAAAGGATTGTGGACTAAAGTAGCAATTTGGGGCTTGTTTAACTTTTGTAACGCCCAGGAATGAAGGGAGGCGTTTCTATAAGATGAGTGACAAGAAATGTTTTCTTAGGCATATGAGACACAGCCTTTAAATCACAACACTTATTTTTTAAACAGGATTTTCAGTATAAATTATAATGTTATATTTAACGGAACACACTGGTATAAGTAAGACGAGTTACAAGTTAGGATGCATTTAGTCAAACCCTTTATCTACTGATATACGGTGTGCTGTCGCTCATCAGTTAAATAATGTTTGTGGCTCTAAAAGGTAGGAGTATAAAATGTGTTCACCGGGTACTTAAATGTCATAGAAAATTGTTTCTATTAAAATACGGCAAAGCCTGGCTTATGCAACAGATGCTAATGTTATACCTTTAATAGTTACCATATTTCAAAGACAAGGTAGGTAGACTGTTAAAGTTTTATGACTTTTGGTCATGTAGCTTCAAAAGAATATTAGTTACATATGCACATGGAATGTAGAACAAGTTGCCATTTTACAAATTTGACCTTCTACAAGCTGGGTTTCTTTAACATATCACACAATACATATCATACAGCCTTAATTATGTTCGCTGGTTACTCTGGCCTTACTTATTCAGTCCATCACCTGCATTCACTGTGCATTTATTGAAAGTAATGCAATATACAGTACGACAACTTTTTTCTCATGTCATGTAGCATGAGGTATGGTCTGTTTGTCTGCGTTAAATATTTATTGCCCCTAAGGCAATGACAAACTCACCAGATTTAATAAGCAAGACTACTAAAAAGACATTTTACTAAGAAAATCTGAAAGGTGTATACAATGCACATAATAATGACGTTTTGTTAATGTAGAGTAATTATACTTAACATTAATTCAAACGGTTCCTCGATAGACATTATACCTCATTATAAAATTTTATAAAATCTTATTATCATTAAATATATCAAAAATATAAACCTGACACTGATGCTAAATCATCAGCAGGCATTTCAATATGCTTGTTTTGGTTTAATAAATCAGGAGTACTCAGGGAAAAATAAGGCTTAATATTTATTTACACATAAATGAGTAGGGTTGGGTATCGTTTGGGGTTTTTTTGATACCGGTGCCAAATCGATACTTCTAAAACGGTACCGGTGCCAAAACGGTGCCTGAACCGATACTTTGCAAAAGCCACAAAATGATGGTGGATGACTCAAGAATACATTTTTATTGAACAAAAAATTTTATGTTTAAAATTGAACAATATATTAAAATTTTAAGTGCTAGCTGGAAAGCCATAATTATAAACAGAATCCATGTTACATTAGTATTTTACAAATCGTTTGACTATTTGTTAGCTTGAATGCAAGATTTGCATTTTGCAGTTAACATTACATTAGCCTACTGCTAACCTGCGGAAAGACTGCTGTCGTCATTATAACCAGTGGACTGCTTTTTGCTACGGTTGGTATGACTGGGGTCGGGGTCATCCACACTGATAGTGGCAGCTGTTGTCTGTAAGCTGTCAAACACGGCACGTCCCTCTGCTTTTAACTTTATTCCGTGTGCCCTAAAATGTTTCGTTAGATTTGACGTGTTTGCCCCTTTACACGCAACAGCAGTAAAACATTTGCGGCACGTCGCGGTGTCGGAATCCTTTCTTGTGAAATATAGCCACACTTTCGATTGTTTAGTTTTCGCCATTTTAACGAAAGTTAATTTAGCAAGTTAAGCTAGCGGTAGACCACCTGCTGCCGTCAGAGCGAGTGTAACGCAAGATGCATTCACGTGCATCTCGGATGGTCTCATTTCCTGATGATGTGTGCTTTTATTTATTTTATTTTATTTTATCTAATCTAATAAACTTTGAATCTACAAAAACAAAATGGACAGTAGCATTACTGCAACAATGTTTCGGATTTGTATTATCACAACTTTCCTCAAGATTTTTCTAATTAAGGAAATAATTTATTTTTAGATCATTTCTGACACCCCATGAATGCAGTATTTAAATATTTTATACATTTATATATTTTACATTAAGCATTTTATCCATTTCTATTTTCAATTTGATTTTATTATAATTGTAAATACTGAAAATTTTATATTTTACAGTACATTATTTTCTTAGTGCAGTGTCTTTCAATTTTCTTATTCTATCTCGTCTTTCCTTTTTTAGGTCATGAACAGTTGTTTAAGAATTCCACTGCATACCATACTGTGTATAGTGTACGAGACAAATAAAAAGTAGAATTTGATTTGCTTTTATTTTTTAATATTAGAATTAGGAGTTTATTTTAAATTGGCCAATTAGGAGATACATCTAGCCATTTTCTAGCCTGTTTTTTTTTTTTCTCCCAATAATCTGCTATATTTGTTATTTATAGTCGTTTGGATGATTATTTTCAGTTTTTTACTGAATCATGCCAGTGCCATAATTCAGCAAATATCCAAAAATGTAAATAAATAAATAAATAAATAAATAAATAAAAGAATAATAATAATACAAAAAATTTAAGTGCTCATTTGCATTTTTGCAGGATTTTTGCATATTATTATTTCACAGGCCAAACCCTCTCTCAAAAAAATACATCCCAACCTTTCAAAAACGGGCCAAACAAGTCTGATCAAAATATAGTATGCCAACCCTAAGGGGAAAAGTGAACTACTCTGAATCACAAATCTCTGTAGGTGAAACTATTTTCCAGCCTAATGTACCAGCACATATGCCACTAAACTACATCATAGCAGGATTAACCTAAGAATGCCCACCATTAAAATGGAAATCGGCAACCTCAGCTTTCCGGACTGAAGCTATGCATTAGCGTAATGTCTGTGTGGGGTGATGCTGTTGGCCATTAATAGCATGGCAAATGCACTGGAAAGACAAGAAGATTGGCCCTACTGCAGTGAGGTGGCATCTTTTTTTTTTTTAACCAGTGGATTGGGTGGCTTATAACACAAACAAACAGAGGAGACTCATTTGCGTTTTAGATAGATAATGGTTGAACAATTCATATTCAATATTTAAAATCGCACATTATACACACACACTACATACACATACAGTACACGCACATCAACTCAGGCACTTCTGTAGCAGGTTCACATTAATTATGCATCCACAATGTCAAGTTACTAATCAGGCATGCTGTAAGTGGTGTGAGGTGAATGCGTTAATTTCATCAGTTTGCATCGAAAACGCAAACCATGTCAGTCATATAAAGGTGAGTGAGAGATAAACATACATTGATTCCATCAAGCAGAGGTAGCTTAAAATGGACTGCTCTTCCTTGTTAGTGTCATATTTCAGTAACAGATGGATCTATGTGGGAGTGCAAAGGATGTGGTGTATTTTAGACAGGATTTTTGGATGCTCTCAGCCCTATTACCAAGCCACTATGACCCGGTGTTCAACTCTGTAGTATACAGTATGCTTTCAGACAAACTGGCTTCCTCTGGCTGTACACTAACATTGCATTATTCTTGTGTTTCTACGCACCGATGCAATATATTCGGCAAAATTTTGTTTGCTGAATAACCACCCAGCCTCATTCTTACAGACCTCTACAGCACAGCTTTTTGAGCAAGGTCATGTTTGCGAGCGAGTTTATTTAGCTTCTCTCTAAATAGTACTCCTTGAGTCTGCGATTTAAAGGGTTGGGACAGAGGAGGAGAGAAGAGATCCCGAACGACCCATGTAGCCTGTTTGTTTATTGTTCACTGCTCAGGCCAAAGCAGTTTTCATGCCATCTCCATGACAACAAGGATGGAACGAGGGAGTGAAAGGACAGAATCTCAATAAGAGGATCCCCTCTCTATCGCGACCTCACCAGTCATGCAGCTCTAACTCGACTCTCTTTTCCTCACCAGTTATTACTATAATTTTACCTTCAGCAAAAGGATGAAAACAGTCTGAAGCAAGGCTTAAGAACTGAGAACAGATCTGACACTTCACATCCTTCTGTTTTGTTACATTTACCTTGCTCGGCTTTATTTTATTTTTTATTTTTTTGGAAAAATTTGTCTCGTTCGTTTTTGTTCATCAAGTGGAGGTGATCAATTCCAGGAAGTAAATGTTTTTTTTTTTCCTTCTAGCAATCCTGTGTTATATAGTGGTGCAATATTGCTTTTAAAACAAGTTTGTACCCTGTAAACGACAGTATAAACACCAAGCTCTCATCATGACAAAGAACATTTCGAGCTTCGAAGTACGGTAGGCATAAAGGAAAACAAAACAGCAACAAAAATAAAATACGTACGAACAGTATCAATGTCATCATTTGGCATTTAAACAAACATCAACCTACATTAAAATAAATAAATAAATAAATAAACCTTGACTCAGGCATGTGACATTTCTTCACACTGTACCTGTTCACTGTGTACTTTCTGATTTGTACTTGGTATTCAGGGCTGTATCTCTACTCTCCCTTACACAGGCACGATTAGTTTTATCCTGGCGTCTACTGGTCCCTAAAACACTGGACTAAGTTTTCCCTTTATATACTACTCGCTCACTTACTCACTCTATTCAGAAAGCTGAAAAGTTTCCATTAGGCACTATTCATAGTCTCCCAGCCTTTATTTAGATCTTAATTTAAGAATATGATGACACAGCACCAGAAGAGGCATTTCCCAGTGATGCACTGCATGGTATATGGTTTATTAAACCTCATGTAGTATTTTTAGACCCTTATATTAAGCTATTTAATTTGATCAATTTTTTAACTGCTGTGTATTTAAATAAGTCATTTCTTTGTTCGATCCAACTTACTGTATTGGAGTGTTAAATACAGCCAGAACATGTCTATATGCCAGGTCATTCTATACAGATATGTCAAATTCATTACTCAAAAAAGAGGGATAACATGCAAACTTCAGTACAGGGAGTGGCCTGAGGTCAGGATCAAACCAGAAACCCTAGAGCAGTAACACAGTGGTGCTGTCTGCTGCACAATCCTGCTACCCACGTAATAATAATAATAATAATAATAATAATAATAATAATAATAATAATAAATGGTATATGGCCCAATGGTATAATGTAAATGTATTATTATTACTACTACTACATTTACATTATACCATTGGGCGCCTGCATGAAGGTTTCAGGTTGAAACCTCTCCACCAAGTTGCTGCTGTAGGGTCCTTCCGATCAGTAGTCCAACCATTAAACTACCCTTCTCCTAGGAGAAGTAGGAGTAGTACTACACAGTAACATTTAACAGAGTCCAGCTGGGCCAATAATAACACTGTGGAAAACGTTGAAATTTTGAAATCAGTAGTAACTTGCTGTAATTTCATGAACACAATATAAATTATAGAACAGTTACAGTCGTTCTGGTGCACTGATCTGACTGGACAAGTTGCATTCCAAAACTGATAAAAACTGTTATATTTCACATTTAATGTTTAATATTACACTGCTTCTCTGTGTTTGCTATATACTGTTTGTGATGTGACTCATACAGTTTGGTATTAATTAGAGCTACACATATTTTCAAACTTCTGCCTAATTAAACTCCATTTTTGATGACGTTTATTACTGTGTCATGTCCAGTTGCGGAGATATGGCCATAATGTTTATAAGAGGATCTCGGGAAAAAAACAATAAAATTTTTATAATATTTTAATGGAAAATTTGTGATGTAGAGAAAGAGAGAACTCTCATCCAGTTTATCATTTCATTTCTCAACTCATTCTTGACAAAAATGAAGATTTGATACAGTTCACCACCTGCACATTGTTGGCAATAGCGCAAAAAAAGAAACTAGCCTGAAAGACTTAATACCTGACTTTATATCATGTGTCACATATTATTCCAATTCTAGCTATAGTTACATATACTGTAGGAATCTATTAAAACCATTATTACACTTACTACAAGCTGTCAGTCAGTCTGTGCACTGCGTTTATCACACAATGCTCTATCCAGCTGTTTTTTTATTTTTTTGACTGAACAAAATATTTAATGAAACCGCATCCAAAACATTCCTTGCTTACAGAACTGTGGCATAAAAGCAATGTGTGTTAACCTATACCTGAATGACCGCCATGCTGATATTCATATAGCGGTATAACACCACTTCTACTCATGTGACTCTTGCTTAATTAATGATAATAATTTCAATAAATGTTGTAACAAACATTATGGAGACCTCACAAACTTTTAACAACAAGAAATGTCCACAAGGAGACAAATGTATGAAATGAAACGTTGCTTATATGTAGTCTATTGTTTCAACAGGCTCCTTTGGTACAGACCAGAGAATGATGAACACCTGTGCTTAAGTACAACAGCTGTGACAGATCCTCAGCATCGATAGAGATTAGAGCAGCTAACAACCTCCTGCCGTCAGTGCACTAAAACATGATGGCTGCCCCACTCCTGCTGACTTTTTCCCGCACTCCGTTTCTTTATATACTGAATAAATGCATTAATGTGCCAGCTTTTCTTTTTTGTGAAGATTCTATATACCACTTGATATATATGATAAAAATATAGAGAGAGATAATATATATCAATTCGAGAGCATTCTAAAACTAAAGAGAAAATTCTAAAGAAAAAGGCAGGAACAACAAAGCAGCTCTGGCGCAAGACACATGATGGTTTAAATATGCAGCCTAATCGTATTACAAGAGATAAAAAATATAAAACAAAGTAAAGCAACATGTTTAAACAGCTTGAGGAGGTTGTACGGCTAATACAATCTTTGATTCCAATCTTTCTTAAGTATAGGTGATAAATTATACAGATGCACTTGTGAAATATTGAATCATTGATGCACAACAAAAGTAACAAAAGTTTTTACTTTAACCTAGGAAGATTGAGAGTTGAGTCCTTATAATACTAATACCAGTACTATTAAAACCACAAACTCATGTGACTTATAATGAACAACTGTCTTATGTGAGTGAGCATGAAATAGCCCATCCACTCTAACATGTCACTACATCAAAATATTTTTCCTTGTTGCCCGACTCTAATGTCACAAGATGCCAAGCAAACACGTTCATGGCATATCATGCTAGGAACAAGATATACCTTTTATTCTCTTGCTAAGGAATGTAAACTCCTGAATTACAGCAATGAAGATCCTCATGGGAATAAAATGACCTTAATCTTTTTTTTCCCCCTCTTCTTAGACACTCTTAAGAAATGCCATTAAGCAGGTGAGTTTGTGTATGTAGCTGACTCAGACCTCCTACTCCTTGTGCCATTATGTAATCTGAGAGAGCTGACTGCAATGCGAAATGACAGGAAGAAACATAAACCCAAAAAGGGAAAGTACAAGCTGAGACTATAATGCTATTATCATTAGGAATCCGCCATGGGGGTCTGGAAAGGAATGCCCATTGCTTCTAAGGACGATGGTTGTGTTCACTTCTTGCCATTATACACCTACTTTGCCATAATGACCACATCATCAGTATTTACCTGAAACCACCACAGCAATTATGAGACCGCCATCAGCACATCCTGTTACCTCATTATGTTAAAACAGGGCTGTGGTGTCTGATGTTTTCACATCCCCAATGGAAATGAACTTGCATGGTTCGCCCTGTGTCTTTTTAAATTTAATTATTGTTTATGACCACAGCATCATTTATGAAACAACATTTTGTAAAATAAAGATCTAAATAACAAATACAGTATGTAATGGTTATTTATATGGTTGAGTTTTCCATATAGAAGCAATGTATGGTGGTCCTGTATTAATTTTCCATACAAGTGGATAACCAAATGTTAGGTGTCTTTACTGAGAAAATTATTTGTGCATGTCAGGACAGCTCTGCACTGTAGTTTCATGGCATGGTGCGAAGCTCATGCAGTTCCCACTTAAGCCTGCTGGCTTTTCAGTTGTGACTTTGAGAACTCAGGAGCTGTCCGTGGTCCTTAATGCATTGCCACTAGAGATTGTGACAGAAAAACCTGCACTATCTCTTACAGCACGTATCTACCATTTGCTCTTTGCACCTCTGTAAATGGAACTCTGAACAACAGCTACAGAACGCTTCACTGTAGCACTTGAGTAAGCTTGTTGTCTACCTTTGGTGTTGAATGTGATGCATACAGTATATATAATGGGCTGCATTTTCTTATTTCTTGGCCATAATGACTGCAACATAGATAGATAGATAGATAGATAGATAGATAGATAGATAGATAGATAGATAATTTATTGTCATTGTATAGGCGCAACATAATTAGGTAACAATTAAATATAGTATAACAAAATAAATATAGTATTAAACTAAAAAGAGTAACTGATGACTGCGATTTCCAGGTAGACAAGGTTTCACGGGAAGCAATGCACTGTGCTCCTGTAATTGTTTTCCACACAAACAAAGGTCCAAATGTTAATTCAACCACAAAGTGGTTGAATGCTTGATTCTTATTTGGAAGAATGTGGTGATCAATTTTTATAACAGCACCTCTGGCAGTAATTTTGGACAGGTAATCATTTCCATAGTAAGGGCTCATTCAACAGCTTGTATGGTGGATGCGGCTGATAAAGGGTTTGAAAAATAAGTGGAAACCTTTATATGTTGATGCTTTCTATGAGGTGAGATTTTGTTATCATTTTGGACATAGACTCTAGAGTCAGCACTTTGGCAGTTATACTGTACATGCAGAGGTCAAAATACAAAGGGAAAGCCATTTTTATCTGAATAACTTCAGATACAATGAGAAAGAAAAGAACAAGAGCACTTAATCAAGGAAGGGGTGGTTTATAACTAATAAAAAGAACTAAGTAAAAACAATTGTTTATAGATAAACTATATAATATATATATATATATATATATATATATATATATATATATATATATATATACACACAGTTCAGTAGTGAGTGTTGAGATTTTATGCAAAAATAATAATAATAATAATAATAATAATTGTTGGTGTTGTTTTTGTTGTTGTTGAATTGGCAAGTTTCAGTACACAAGGGTGAGTGTTGACATTTTATGCAACAACAACATCAACAATAATAATAATAGTCATTGTTTCTTCTTCTTATTATTATTATTGTTGTTGTTGTTGTTGTTGTTGATGTTGTTGTTGTTGTTGTGGTGGTGGTGGTGTTGATTGTTGCTGTTATTGATTTTATTTATATTATTATTGGTAGTAGTATTGATAGATAGTCTTGTCTAGTCTTGACTAAAGGAATACACAAACATCTACATTCTGGCTGTGTGTGTGAGTGTGTGTGTGTGTGTGTGTTAAAGAAGTGTATAATGCTAAATTGTGAGGGTTGGCCAAATGGATGCGTGTTGGACACGGGATGAATGAATCTAAAGACATCTAAACGGATGATGGGGAAATGCACAGTCACTAGTGTCGGCCACACGAATAGAGATTATTAATAATAAAATTATTCCTCGGCTCGAAACTCTAGAGGTTTATATTAATAAATCTCGTGTCGTCAATAATAATAATCATCATCATCACTGCTTGCGTGCTCGCGCACAAACACCAGGCCTTTAAATAATATTAATAATAATAATAATAATAATAATAAATAATATCAGCGACGTATGGTTGTTATTTTTATTAAAAGAGATAAAACACCTCAGACATTGTCTTCTCTGCGGTTTTTTTTTTTTTTTTTTTACTCACCCGCAAACACCAGCAGCACCGTTGCAGAAATGGCTGACGCACACTGCGTGTCTCGCACCCGCAACAAACCGGACATGTTCACACAGCAGAATGCGCCGTTTAATATAAATCAGATTACAGCACAAGGATATTTGGTCGTTAGATACATTAAAAAAAAAAAGCTATCTAAAACGGATTGTTTTCAGTGCTGTGATACGGATGGCAGTGTCTGCAGCTGTAAAATGGTTGATTCTATGGTTGCGGTACCAGTCCTGCACATGCAGGAAGACTTGATTAGTTTTTCTCTATTAGGTGGGCCTGTGGAAATATAAATACGCATGTCACCATAGGAGTTAAATTCTCATTGTAGTAGAAAAAATCAATAAGCATTGCATATATGATGTCTACTTATGTAATCAAAACATATCTCTTCATGTGATGGACACAAAGCACCCTTAAAATAGGATGAAATTATATCCATCAATCCAGGAACCTCTGTAGTCCAAACTAGTGATCGTGGAGGCCAATGGTTATTATTTATTATTGTATTTATTTCCATTTGTACAAACATGGCTCAGCATTCACACACAGCGGGCAATTTGTAAATGCCAGTTAGCCTAATCTGCATGTTTTTGGACTATGGGAAGAAACCAGAGTACTCAGAGGAAACCCACAGAGCACGGGCAGAACATGCAAACACAGTGCAAACAGACCCTAAGGCAGGAATCAAACCCGTACCCAGGTGCAAGGTGACAATGCTAACCACTGTGCATGCCGCCATACATACGGGATATTGTTTTAGTATTATTTCTGTCGAAAATCAAGGTTTTATTTATATTAATCCGAAAGTAAATATTTTAATAACAGGACGTTGAATCCTAAATTGATCAACATATAGTTGCCGGATGTCCCATATAAAAATTATTTCTTGCATTGACATCTTGATTTTTTTTTAGTCCCATCCAACCTCGTCAATGTACTGTAAGTAATGAACGTGGAGAGAGATTCCATCAAAATAGTCTATAATGAAAATAAGATACTAAGGCCACTTTAACTCCAACATGATGGGTGACTACATATTGATAATACCGCATGCAGATGATAGGTTAAGTAAAGATGGTTTCATAAAGGATGCCAGCCAATGGGGCCTTTTCTACAATGAAACAATAAAAACAAAAGTTAAAGGTAAGGGTTCATAACAAAAATAGAATGATGTATGTATGATGTACTGTATATACAGTATATATACATACTGTATAATATAAAATATAAAACATATAGCAGTTAATTAAGTATTAAACTCTTTATACAAGTTTTTCTCGATATATATATATATATATATATATTTTTTTTTTATTAATTTTTTTTTTTTTTGGTTGACTCTACATAAATCTGTACATATATTGACACATACTGTATATACACATAGCCATATTATATATAACTCTCTCTCTCTCTCTCTCTCTCTCTCTCTCTTTCTCTCTGCATCCCAGCATCTTTCCTTGTAGTTGAAGTATCACAACAAATATTGCTCTGTTATTATAGCTTATTATAGTAGCATAGAATGTTTTATTTCATTGGATTTTTTTTAATGGCTAAATCTACACGAATTTTTTTTGGAGTCAGTAAGACTGATAAACATAAGCATCACATATAATTCTTATGACATTTTAAAGGATTATGAATACACCCTGAGAATGCTTCCTTAGGAAAATCAGTGTGGTCGTTGCGGTTAAACAAAAAAAGGGCGTCTGCGTGAAAGGGGCGGGCTCAGGGATGATGGACTCGTGAAGACACCGGATTCCGGAGCTGTAGAGCCCACGTTAGCGTCTTTTTGCTGAAATGTGATTCGCCAGAGCCGCGGCCCGCCCACACAGTACCGCGGATGAGAGAGAGAGAGAGAGAGGGGCGCGCGGGGGGGGGTATCAGCGGTGTTTAAGGACGGGTTGCTGGTGTAGTGCTGATTCCCACACACACACACACACACACACATATTAAACGACCTGAACATTTTATTAGTGCATCACTGAGGCGATCAAATGCGCTTCGAATGATTGCACGCTATGATCACGTGATATTTTGACCTGTAACAGAATGTTTTAACCACTGATCCATCATACAGAGCCGTGCAAAAGTATTCTTACCCCCTGGACTTTTCCACAAGTTTTTCATGCTACAACCACAAAAGTAAATGTATTTTATTGTATTTAATGTGACTAACACAAAGTGGAAGGAACATGATTAATAGTTTTAAAAATTTGTAATAAAAAAAAAAATATATATATATATATATATATATATATATATATATATATATATATATATATATATAATGTGTGGCGTGCATTTGTATTCAGCCCTCTTTACTCTAAAATCCAGTGGAACCAACTGCCTTCAGACTTCACCTAATTATTAAATGGAGTCCACATGTGTGTAATTTCATCTATAGTCTAAAGTATAATTACAGCTGTTCTGTGAAGTTTGTTAGAGAAGATTAGTGAGCTGCATCATGAAGTCCAAGGATCGCACCAGACAGGTCAAGGATAAAGTTGTTAAGAAGTTTAAAAGAGGGTTAGGTTTTTAAAAAATATATCACAAGCTTTAAACATCTCACACAGCCCTGTTCGATCCATCATCCGAAAATGGGAAGAGTATGGCACGACTGCAAACCCCCCAAGACATGGCCGTCCACCTAAACTGATAGGCCGGGAAAGGAGAGCATTAATCAGCGAAGCAGCAAAGAGGAGCATCCTCAGGTGGGAGAATTTGTCCACAGGACAACTATTAGTCATGTACTCAAAATTTGGCCTGTATGGAGGAGTGGCGAGAAGAAAGCCATCATTGAAAGGAAGCCATAAGGAGTCCCGTTTGCAATTTGCAAGAAGCCAAGGCAAACATGCGGAAGAAGAAGCTCTGGTCAGATGAGACCCGACCCACACCACAAATTGAACTTTGTGCTGGAATACTGTGTCACCCTGAACACCCCACGTCCACTGTGAAACATGGTGGTGGTGGCACCATCATGTTGTGAGGATGCTATTCTTTAGCAGGGACAGAGAAGATGGATTGAGTCAAATACAGGGATTTTTATTTGTAAAATGTTTTAGTTGTAAAATAGCTCCACTTAAAAGGAAAAAAAATATTTAATGAACAGGTTTGTGTTCTATAAAAAGGATCTGGGGACTCATGGATGTAGAGATTTATGGTGAACTGGTATGTTTGGATAGAGAAGTAACTTGTAACTTTTACTCCATCAATCACTCAGGTTTGTTGATAGAGAAGTAACTTGTAACTTTTACTCCATCAATCAGCCCCCCCCCCCCACACACACACACACCCTCTGTTGCACTAAACATGGAATTGCAGAGTCGCCAGTGTCCAGATCCATCTGTCAGATTGAAACCTCTGGCTTTCTGCTTAAGATGGCCCCATCTACTACTGAGGAAGGTTCCACTAGATGACCATGAGGATGGTCTTGGACTCGGGTGACACAGACATTTTGTCTGTGATGTCATGTGACTGCAGTCCCTCAAGAGTTTAGGACCAAAAATGCTGTGTCCCTTTGACTTAATGATCAATGCTATTTTCATAGCAATTTTCACCAAACAAATGTTTCATACAGCATTATCATTTAAAAGAAGTAGTTGGTATTATCCATCTCTGTGTTCCAGGTCACAGACACCTTTTAAACATTTTAATTAAATGTGTCGACATTCATTTTAGCTAATCCTTTAAAAGATATTTTAAAATATTATTTTAGTTTGACATGTCATATCTCACAGAGCAACAACACCTACCCTATGAATGAGGTTTCTTTCTCTTTCTGAATTTGTTTGCTGTACATGGGATAAACTGTGTGATTAACACAAAAGCATGTTGGTGCCATTAGTGTCCCTTTACTTCGCCAAGTATCCAAAAAGCCTATAAACAGGTATTTCACACAATTTTGTTTGATAAAAGAAGAAAAAACAACAACAATTAAACAAACTGACAAATAAAAAGATACTCAAATTTTTTTTTTAAGTGTAAAATAAATGTGTCCTTAAGAAACCCAGGCACATGAAAGTTTCATAGTGAAAATATAAAAAAATATATTAATGACAACAATAGTAACAACAATTGTATTATAAAGTGTATAATAATAATAATAATAATAATAATAATAATAATAATAATAATACATTTTGCTACAATAATATGGACTGAAAAAATGTAAAGTGAATCTTTTTAAACAAAATGTTAATAATAATAATAATAATAATAATAATAATAATAATAATAATAATAATAATTTTACTACAGTTGTATGGGCTGGACCAAATGTAAAGTGAATCTTTTTAAACAAAAAGTTTATAATAATAATAATAATAATAATAATAATAATAATAATAATAATAACAACAACGTAGAGTAATACAACAGCACCCCCTTGTGGGCAACTTGTTGTACACAGGTTAAGCCGACCAGTTTCTTCAAAAAATAAAAGTAAGTTATCCTGATTATTTCATTAAAATTAACTCATATTAAAATATATTTAAGAAACCTGGTTCTGACAAAATTTAAACAAGTGAATTAAAATATTTAGCTGTCACTCGGGGGTCCCTCATTGATGAGTCTTTGTTGTGTTCCTCGGGTCATTTAGACTGGATGCTCACTTCTTGATAGAGTAGCCTCATTCCCAAATTGTCCAAAACTGTAGACTGATGAATTTCTAAAGTTATTGAAATCACTTTATAACCCTTTCCAGCTTTATGTAAATCAATTATTCTTGATCGCTGATCCTCTGGAAGCTCTGCTGGTGAGACAAAGTTCACATTAGAGTATTCAGACATTAGTCATCAGTCAAAGAAGCTCCACACCATCGACTCATTTTCTTAACAAGACTGCAGGTATGCCAGCACCTGACTCCAATTAGCTTTTTTGAGGTCATATACTTTTTCCACTAGCAATATAATTTTTTTTTATTTTTTATGGTTGTTCTTAATAAGGACATGAAAGATCACATTTAATGACACATTAATGCAGAAAACCATTAAATTCCATAAAGTTCACATACTTTTTTCTAATATATTATTTATTATATGTCCTCAAAGGACAATACTATAGAAATATAAATTGGATATACATTAGAGCAGCTAATACTGTTCTCTGAAAATAACGCAACATGCAGACTAAATAACTAGCAACGAGTTTAAATAACTATCAATGAAAACTGTAATCTAGAACGGCCTTAATCCTTTTGGACATGGAGTTCACCAGAGCTGCACATGTTGTGGTTGGGATCTTCTTCCACTCCTCTATAATGATATCACGGAGCTGCTGGATGTTAGACACATGGCGTTCCGCCACCTTTCACTTGAGGACACCGCACAGGTGCTCAATAGGGTTCAGATCAGAGGACATACTTGCCACTGACGAACACATGAACATGCTGAATGGAACATGGTAAGGGTGAACTGGGCACATATCTAGTATATACTGTATATACTGTACATATACTTGATTACCTGATTAGCTCATGCTTGAAGGAAGAAAGCAAAAAAGCAAAAAGACTATTTTAAAATAAATTACCCACTTAATGCTGCAAAATGGTGGTGTTTTGATTTCCACCTCTGCTTAAATGGCTGGTGTTGACTACAAAATTATAGCCCCAGGATATATCTGCTCATCTCATTGGCATAGCAACCATAGCAAGTGCAATTTTATATTTCGTTTACCATTTTACTGAATAGATTAAATTTCCATCCTCAGGACAATAAATTTATAAATATGCATGAAACTGTGGATTTTATATATATAATTTCCAAATATATATATTGCTGTAATTGCAAATTTAAGATACACTCGTGTACTGTAAGTACCCATTGTTGATGAAAAAAGAGTTTGTAGAAACAGTTAAAAGGTTAAAGCTAAAAATACAGTCCGCTGATGAGCTTTAATGTAATCAGTGATATTATTATTATTATTATTATTTCAGGTTGAAGCCCACGTACATGTCTGTCTGTCTTTGTGTACGGCAGAACTCTCTGTCTAACTTACTAATACAAAGAAACAATTATTAAAATTATTACATTTCAATTATACCACTTCAGTGCAGTGATTTCAGCGGTGTGAAAATATGATCTAGTCCCAGTAAAAATATTAAGACAGACATACAGGCAGGAATGTTTCTGAGACTGTCCTCCAATGTATGAAATGTAAGGATTTCAGTGAAAGAGCGAGTTCTGACCAATGTACTGTACAGACAAAACCTGAAAATATTACATAAATAAACTACCTAGACCACTAAAAAAAGAAAGAAAAAAAAAAAGAAAAGAAAAGATGTGCGTTTACATATATGTACATTTGCACACTTCCAGGACTTTTTCACATTTCCCTTTATCTCATTTTCATTAGAATTACTGCAATGTTTGTACAGACAGATAAGTTTTTATAAGTTGTTATATTTTAGATTTTAGATTTCCTATATATTTTTGAAAATTTTTGTATCTTGCATCTTGTTTTATAGTTTAACTATTTTCATTCTATTTCACTATTTATTTCCTTATTTCTTGTAAAAAATAAAAAATTAAAAATTTAAGGTCACGGGCGGTCGTATAAGCATTTCACTGCATGTTGTACTGTGTATGATTGTGTGTGTGACAAATAAAATTTGAATTTGAAAATACTTAAAAAATTTTATTTAGTTTCCTTTATTGTGTTTATACTTATAAAGGCACCATAAAGTGCAATATGAGTAAGTAGCGTCCTCCAGTTTATTGATTTATTAGTGCAGATGGTAAATCAATATACAGTATTTACCAGATTTTTCTATTTAACCGTTGAACATGCCTTTGCTTTATTGAAAATACAATTTGCATGCATACAGTATATAGTCATTTTATTTTGTCACAAATAGAAATTATTGGAATACCAACTACATATTTAAACAAATCACTTTCTTGAGCAAAAAAAAAAGCTTTTAATTTTTTTTCTTCTAAATAACACCTGAGAAAATGTAAACATAAAGAGCTTCGAGATGACCTGAAAACACCAGGAACAAGTTACTGGAACTGCAGCAGGAACAAGTTACAGAAATAGAACAATAAACAAGGAACTGCAACACAGTCTCTCTGTTCCTACACTCGAGGGAACATTCATTTGCTAAAGAATAACTACAGAGATGTGTTTCTAAAAGAATTTGATTTATTTAGAAAAAGAAGGGTTGGGCCTCCCAAGACAAAAGTATTTGCCCTATTTCCTGGCAATGGGTGGGAATTGGGAAACAATAAATTAGGAGGAAAATCAGGGAAATACATAAAAAAAAATTTTTTTTTTTTAAAGATTTCCTACTTTTTCTACTGGTAAAATCAAATCGTTGAAAAAAAAAATGTTTTAAGCTTTTCAACAGTTAATCAGCATCATGCCCAATCAGAATGATTATCAATCTATCAATCTTAACACAATCCATAACCAACAATGCACGTGAGGCGGCTCTGAAACCTGTGCTGTGTGGTGGGGTCAGTGTGGATCTGTCTGTCCATAGTATTCCATGGGGTCTCGATCAGATCATGAAGTGTGTTGAGACCCGGACAGTATGTGGCAGGCGGCAGTGCACTGGATATTCTGGTGCCTTTTTTCATGGACTTTTTTCAGTGCCTTATGCTTCATTTGTGCTGCACGGTAGGCACTAGAGATGATGGGTGCATCAGGAACGGCTTAAGAAAAACCAAAAAAAAAAAAAAAACAGTGTTTGACTGATGCCACTTATAGTTAGCAACCTAGTAACCCAGTGTAAGGATCTATTCAATGACGCAAACTTCAATACACTTTTGGATGAGAGCGTCTGCCAAATGACTAAAATGTAAATGTAAAAACACTTATCAGTGAGTCTAATAGGAAAAAGGCTACTGGTTGCTAGGGAGCGTGAAAAATGTAA
The DNA here is from genome assembly GCA_011419295.1 of Clarias macrocephalus. Taxonomy (NCBI): domain Eukaryota; kingdom Metazoa; phylum Chordata; class Actinopteri; order Siluriformes; family Clariidae; genus Clarias; species Clarias macrocephalus. Next base: position 24,572 of record JAAGKR010006580.1, read on the forward strand.
TGTGGTCTAATGAATCCAGATTTACCCTGTGTAAATCAGAGTGATCGGTGCATCTAGGTAAGAAGAGAGTTGGATGAAGTCATGCACCCATCATGCCCAGTGCCTACCATACAAGCCTATGGGGCAGGGTTATGATCTGAGATTCCTTCTGTTGGTCAGGTCTAGGTTTAGCAATGTTATGTGTTCAAAAAATATGTCTACCTGAATGTACTAAATAACCAGTTTTTTTCCCCCATTGGATTGACCACCAAAGAGTCCAGAGTCCAGACCTTAACCCCATTGGGAACCCTTGGGCTTTACACAGGGATCCAACTCTCCCATAATCAATAGAAGATCTTGGAGAGAAATTCATGTTGAAATGTGATAAGCCGATTTTGATTTTGATAAGCCTATCAAAATGATGCTGTGGCAATAATCAAAGCAAAATGTGGCCCAATGAAATATTAGAGTGTGCAACTTCTAATAAAGAAGATTCTATAGACTTGTAGAATCGCATGTATTTTGGGATACACACTACAGTACATTTGTTGCATCCCACGGCACTGTGTTAAAGTATTCATTCATCTGTTTTCCATTATTCAGCTATGCAGCCATCCACCCATCCGTTCTATCCTGTATATTGCTTAGTCCAATTCAGGCTTTCGGAAGTGGCCGGACGCTATATTCTAATACATGATAGATAGATGATAAAAAGACAGTCAGAGAATCAAACAGCAGTAATAATAACAGAACAGAACCGTTACCACTGTAAGAAACATAGGACTTAAATAATATTAATATTCAAAAAGCTAAACAAGAGCAGGAATATGAAGTACAAAAAATCCAAAAGGCCACGAGGCACCCGCAGTTGTGCACCACTAGGGGGCAACCCTGACTGCAGGCGGTTTATCACTCACCCACTCACTCATCGTCTACATTATAAATATCGCCTTATCTTGTATTCAGGGTTACGGGGGCCTTGAGAATATCCCAGGAGACTTAGGGCCCGAGGCAGGGTACACTCTAGATAGGGTGCCAATCCATTACAGAGCACACACACACACACACACACACACACACTCATTCACACACTACGGGCGATTTGGGAACGGCAATTAGCCTAATCTGGACATCTTTGGACTGTAGAAGGAAACCGGAGTACCAGGAGGAAACCCACCAAGCGACGGTGTCAAGCACTAAACAACATTTTTCAATAGGAAAATAATGCGACCTCAACTCTTTAACACTGAAATAGGCAGCGCATTCACTTACGCCTCAGGAGCAGCATCTAAACATTGCGCAAGCTGTTGTCAATAGGACAGATCTTACAGATGTACAGCGTTTAGTTCAGAAATTGACACAATAATAATTATTGAAAAAGTGATTATACGATAATCGATTGTCTCCAGTGCTTATCCTGTGCAGGATGACGGAGGGCCCGGGTACTTTAAGGCACAAAGCCAATGCGCAAGCACACAAACACGCCGCATCACTATTCAGATTCAAGATTCATAGTTCATTTGTCCCATAGAAAAGTACACACAGAACAAAATGGAGAGCAACGCTTACATAAGTTTGTTTTATTTGTTCCAAGTGGCCACCTACCTGAGTTCCTAATCGTATTCCTACAGCCTTATCAGTTTTCCCAGCCTTACCCGTTTACACCACCTGGGTCTTCAGCCTCTACCTGCAAGAACACGTCAGCTAGTCTTTCCTCACTTGCTTGAATAATCCTACACACTTTCTATGCATCATCTTACAATGAACATTTGAAAATCCTACCTGGTGTCCTTGCATTTGGGACCATTTCTGTTAAAACCATCTCACACACACACACACACACACGCACACACACATCAACCTACACGGCATGTCATTGGACTGTCAGAAGAACCTGAATTACTTGGAGGAAACCCACCAAGCACTAGAGGAACATGCAAATATCCCACACACAATGCGGAGGTGAGATTCAAAACCCCAATCTTGGAGGTGCAAGGAGACAGTGGTAACCACTAAGCTAAAGCGTGCTGGCTAAATACAAGTACAAGCTAAAAATATAACCTAAATATTACACATTCAAATAAAACTATTACCTGCTGATAATAAACATTTAATTCATATTTGGTCTGGTCTTGGCGTTTATACTGTACAACGCCTGGACATTATTCACTCACTCACTCACTCATCTTCTATACCACTTTATCCTGTATTCATGGTCACGAGGAGCCTGGAGCCTATCCCAGGAGACTTAGGGCACGAGGTGGAGTACACCCGGAACATACACTCACACACTATGGGCAATTTGGGCACTATGGGCTATGTGCACACCAATTAGCCTAATCTGCAGGTCTTTGGACTGTGGGAGGAAACCAGAGTACGCAGAGGAAACCCACCAACATGCATCTCTCAGAGACGGGAATCGAACCCGCACCCTGGAGGTGCAAGGCGACAGTACTAGCAACTACACCACCGTGCCGCCGCCTGGACATTAGACCTGGTTTTAGCATCTTTTGCTATAATTATAGTTAGCATTTGCCATGGCATTGAGATTAAAGCAATGTCACAACATATATTTTTATCATTTTTCACACTGTGAAACATTCATATGAAGACCACATATGGAATTGTGGTACAGTATGTACAGTAGTAAAACAAACAAAAGTGTTAAACAAGCCAGAATATGTTTTAGATTTTAGATTGTCCAGAGTAGCTACATTTAGCTTTGATGACAGCTTGGCACGGTGGCACGGTGGCTTAGTGGTATACAGAGTTTGAATGTTCTCCTCGTTCTTGATGGGTTTCATCCGGGTTCTCCGGTTTCCTCCCACAGTGCAAAGACATGCAGATTAGGCTAATGGGCGTTCCCAAATTGTCCGTAGTGCCTCTCACGAACTTGTATACAGGATAAACGGTATGGACAATGAGTGAGTGAGTGAGTGAGTGAGTGAGTGAGTGAGTGAGTGAGGGACAGCTTGGCACACTCATGGCACTCTCTCATCAGATTCACCTGGATGGTTTTAATTCACAAGTTTGCTTTGTTAAAAATGAATCTGTGACATTTCTTGCCTTCAGAATGTGCTTTAGACCATCAGGAAAGGTGGGAACAAAGTCAACAGCCCGATTAATGATGATACAGAACAACAACTGCTCAAATCCCTAGTGTGGCAAGACACCCTTGGTTAAGTAAAGAGAAAAGACAGTCCACCATTACTTTATGAAATGAACAGCATTTTTGCAGCGACATGCCATCCCATCTGGTTTGCACTAAGTGGAACCATTATTTGTTTCCCAACAGGACAATGACCCCAAACACACCTCTAGGTTATGTAAGAGCTATTTGTCCGAGAAGGAGAGTGATAGAGTGCTGCATCTGATGACCTCGCCTCCACATCCCCTTATCTAAATCCAATTGAGAGGGTTTGGGATGAGTTGGACCGGAGAGTGAAGGGAAAAAAAAATAGTCGTTACATGTACAAATTTTTTCACTTTCCCATGTTTTCACTTTTCCACTTTAGTCTTTTTGCACCACTTTCATACTGCAGCTGTCAGTCTTGCACATCACAAATGCCTTTACTCTCAGAACGTATATATATATATTTTTTTTGTTTGTTTGTTTGTTTGTTTGTTTGTTTGTTTGTTTGTTTGTTTTTTCTTTTTTTGCACATCACAAATGCCTTTACTCTCAGAACGTATATATATAAATTTTTTTGTTTGTTTGTTTGTTTTTCTTTTTTTGCACATCACAAATGCCTTTACTCTCAGAACTTCATAATGTTTACATCTATTTGGATGTATATTTGCACCTTGCAAATTGTTTACATATTGTATATTTCAACATCTATATGTGACATATATGTTCATTTATATATATATTCAATTACAATTTATATTCAACATTCAATTTTATATAACAACAAGATTCACTGTTTACATTTACCCAATTTATTTTATTTAGTACAAGAACACTGCTGTTAGCTTCATATAGAAATCAGTTTCTATTTTGCATTGACTGATTACATAAAATTGTATTGACAATATAAAACACTTATATATATTTTTATTTTAGTTTATTTATTTATTTATTTATTTTACAAAGTTCGATTCCTCTGTATGTCTGCACATATGGTGGCATTAACAAATAAAAACCTTGAACTAAAAAAAAAAAACGTAGAGAATGCCAAGAGTGTGCAAAGCCGTCATCACAAATCAAAAATATAAAACATATTCTGGTTTATTTAACACATATTTGTTGACTATATAATTCCATGTTTGTTTTGTCATAATTTTAATGTATTAAACGTATTTAATGTACAACGTATTGAAAACAATAACAATAAAGAGAAAACATTGAATAAGAAGGTGCAGTCAGGTCCATGAAATTTGGAACAAAGATACCCCCACCTTGAACTCGAAATGAAACACTTATGTGAGCAAAGTCAAGATTTTCAGCTTTAATTAAAGGGGTTTGACATTTGTGACAAGTGCGGCATTCATTATTCTAAGCCATTATCATACATACACAAACTTACTTTATGTCGTCTCGCAAATAAAAACTAATATAATTACTAATAGGCGGCATAGTGGCTTAGTGGTTAGGATTGTCTCCTTGCACCTCCAGGGTCCGGGTTCGATTCCTGCATGGAGTTTGTATGTTCTCCCCGGGCTTGGTGGGTTTCCTCCGGGTACTCTGGTTTCCTCCCACAGTACAAAGACATGCAGATTAGGCTAATTGGTGTGTGTCGTCCCCCCACACACACACACCAAATTGCCCGTAGTGTGTATGTGTGTAGGATAAGCTAGGATAAGCTGAAGGCTCCCTGCGACCCAGGATAAAGCGGTATAGATGATGAGTGAGTGAGAGATAATTACTAATAAAGAAATAAAAAAGATTATTATTACATTGATGAAAATCCAGCTGCTTTGTCAGGCCTTTACTGCAGCCACCTTTAGATGCTGCTTGTTTGGTCTTTCTGTCTTGTGCATCTTCAGTACGTGCATAGCATGCTCTTTTAGGTTCCCTAACCCGGGTCTGGGAGGAGGTCCCTCAGGACACATCTGCCGACTCATCGGGAGCATAACCAGATGTTGATGGCAGTGCATGCGGGCTTACACTCATAAACATACTCACATGCTGTACACACTTCTGAGTCACATTCACACAACACGGATGAGCCTGTGATTAAAAATGTTTCGCTTTGATTTTCAGTGTGATTTTTTTGGAAACAGCCCTGTGCATTACTGTAGGTCACTGAGCATTATGTCATTTTATTCTGAACAAATGATGTGATGTACATTCATCATGTTAAATTCATTCGTCAAGGTCTAAAGTGTGATTTTGGCGTTTAGTTGCATTGTATCTTTCTTTCGCACATTCTCTCTCTCTCTCTCTCTCTCTCTCTCTCTCTCTCTCTCTCTCTCTCTCTCTCTCTTGCCACAACAGATTTGGTCACAAATTCCCCTTTGTGTGAAATGAATGTACAACAGACTGTGACTGGAACCGATTAATCATTCATCCATTCGACTGTTCAGATATTTGTTCCAGAAATTTTGACAGCGACTACAGCACTTTTTATCCTCTTTTTAATTTCTGTTCAGTTTGTTTTATATTCAGTTTTTTTGCTGTATACACAAAACAAACGCTTTCTTGTTGAACACAATATTGTTCGTATTATACCGTCTAGGGGACAGTAAAATGAAAATGTTCAATATTTCAAATATTTTATTAAAACAACCAAACAAATAAAAAAACTGTTTGTGTGTATGGAATATTTACAGTAATCAAGGCAAAAAAGTTAACTATTAAAAAAGTTATTATATATGCTTATATAATAATAATAATAATAATAATAATAATAATAATAATAATAATATATTCAACTGCATCTTTATCCATTTTCAATAGGGACACAGTTATCGGACCCTTCAAAAAAAAAAAAAAAAACTAAGTGTCTCTATTATGCTGTGGAGAGCATTTCGCTGGAATAGTTTGGCTCCACTGCTCCCCTTAGAGCATGCATATTTAAATAATTTGCTTGTTATTACCCCCCACACACGTTCCCTGCCAGAAACCAAACTAGGTCTAGCAGAGGATGTCCATATAAAAACAGGCAAAGTCATCCCATTTGCCAAGAGTTTTCATGGTCTTTTAATAACTGGCTAATAAAATAAAAGTTTCATAGCACAGCAGACCTGACAACACTAAAGAAGAACAATGTGTGACCCCAATGACTGAATCCACTCAATAACAGTAAAAAAATAAAATAAAAAAAACATAACACTGCAACTACAGTATTATTCTTTTACAATTGTCCCTTGTGCAAAGCATGAATTGCTTCCACACATCTGAGTGCTAAATAGTCAACCCTTCCACATTAATTTTGTGTGTGTGTATGTGTGTACATAAATGTGTGTGTTGGCACATCTTTAAGTGATCATTTCTTATTTCCTCCAACATACTCTGATATTAACTTGCCGAGCTCATAGGCAAAATGTCTGAAGGATGGCAGGTCACAGTCATATAAGTATATATATATACAGTATATATTTGGTATCACCTCCACATTTCAATCCAGTTGAAATGCTATAATTAAACTCCAATTGCAGCAGTATTTTATTTATGAGAATGACCTTCATTTCTTTATAAAATGCCAAAGAAACTAAAGAATTATAAAAAACCAAAAAGAATGCCAAACTATTCTGGTGGATTGTTGCAAATAACAAAACAATTTTAAAATATTTATGTACAGGGTGCGGCACGGTGCTGTAGTGGTTAGCACTGTCGCCTTGCACCGCCAGGGTCCGGGTTTAATCCCCGGCCAGGCTCGATTCCCGTCTCTGTGCGCATGGAGTTTGCATGTTCTCCCCGTGCTTGGTGGGTTTCCTCCGGGTACTCCGGTTTCCTCCCACAGTCCAAAGACATGTAGGTAGGCTGATTGGCGTTTCCAAATTGCCCGTAGTGTGTGAATGAGTGAGTGTATGTATGTGTGTGTCTGTGCCCTGTGATGGATTGGCACCCTGTCCAGGGTGTACCCTGCCATGTGCCCTAAGTCTCCTGGGATAGGCTCCAGGCCCCCCGTGACCCTGAATACAGGATTAAGCGGTATAGATGATGAGTGAGTGAGTAATGCACAGGGTGGATGAAAACTAACTATGCATTAAAAATTGGTAATAAAGTCCATATTTCTAATACAAATGTATTTAAACAAATTTGTTCATGCACTTTTATTAGACAGGAAAATGAAAGCAAATGTTTATTTTATTTTTTTTTGTTAATAACTTATAATTAGAAATTCAATTATGAAAACAAACAAATGCAATGCTTCAAGAGTTGGGGGGAAAACTGTAAAGTGGGAGAGACTCACAATATGAATAATCACAGAGTAAAGAAATGTAAACGCACACAGACACACACAAATAAATAAATAAATAAATAAATAAATAAATAAATAAATAAAATAATAATAATAATAATAATAATAATAATAATCAAACTGTTGTAATCACAGTAAAAAAAATTCAATTTACATAAAACTAATCACGTTTTTGATTCTTTAACAAAGTCTATAGCAGCAGTCCAAGCATTAATTGTGTACCTTTATGAAATCTGGCTGTGGCAACCTTCCAAAATTAACTGTCTAAAAAATAGGAATGCCATACAGAAGGCAAGTTGGTGTCAGCTTCAACCAACGTTACAAGATAGTCTTTTTCGCGGCGGTCAAAGCTGCCATTAATATTCCTTTTTGTTGTAAAACAAGAGTGATGTTAGAATCATCTACAGTACTAGCAATAGCAAACCTGGGCATAAAGGAACATTCCCCTTACATGTGGCATTAAACCACATTAAATATTAAAATATTTATGTACAGGGTGCGGCACGGTGGTGTAGTGGTTAGCACTGTCGCCTCACACCGCCAGGGTCCGGGTTTGATCCCCGTCCAGGTTCGATTCCCGTCTCTGTGTGCATGGAGTTTACATGTTCTCCCCGTGCTTGGTGGGTTAAAAAGTATGGTGGCAAAAACTGAATAAATGGGCATTCCCAAAACATATGTTCATAATTCCCTATAGCGCTTGTATTACATTTTTTTTTACATATTTTATCATTGGGCAATTCCAGCAAATAAGCTCTGCATGATGTTAAATAGACTCTATGAATAAACTTAAAGTGTATCAACACCAAAAACTCTAAGCGCTCTGGACCAGACCATAAGAGAACCTACAACAGGCAAATGTTTAAATTGACCAGTTTCCTCAAACGGCCAGGGATGGAATGCACTGAGGGAAGTCGTTTGAGATATCGGTGAGTACCCCCTTGAGTCCTTGCCTCCGAGTCCTCCAGTGTGCGAGGCTTTGTCCTGTACACCTCCTTCTTTGCGTAGCCCCACAGGAACAAATCACATGGAGTGAGATGTCGACTTCTTGGAGGCCATTCATGAGCTATGTGTCGTCCGAGCCAACGTCAAAGAAAATAACCGGTCCAATTACGGGCACATGGTAAGAGCAAGATGGAGTGGTGCACCATGGGATGATGTTCCAGTGATACTACACGTTCTATAGCCATTCAATTTAGCCTAGTTCATTTTCACCCACCCTGTAAACTGTATAATCAAACCCCAATTGCAGCACACTCTTTTGCGAGAATGGCCTTCATTACTCTGGTATACAGTCGTGATGGGTCGTTCATGAACGATTCGTACTTTTTGAATGAGTCTTTCATGTGACTCAGAAGAACGAGTCGTCACGGAGAGTGATTCGTTCATTTTCTACTGGGCGCGCATGCGCAAAACATCGCGAGCCCTCTGTAGGTTATGTACAGGAAACAGAAATGAGTCGTTACCTTTGAGTCTTTTAGTCCGAATTGTTCGTTCTTTGGTCAGGTGACTCCCATAGACACAATGCAGTGCAATAGATTCAAAAGAACAAACGACTCAGACCAGAAGATATGATGGTGAGCTGCTCATTCTGTTTATAATAATATGTCCTTAGCTGCATTGTAATATTTTCATTATTGGAACATGTGTGTATGTAGATGTGTTGGGTTTCTGTTTATTGAAAATGTAACATTTTATTTATTTTTCTGATCAAAAGAACGAAATGAGCAAAATGACTCAAAAAAAGATTCGTTCATTTTGATGAATGAGATTCAAAGTCACTAAAATGATTCAAACTTACCATCACTAGTACACAATAGTTTCAAACAAAAAAATTTACAAAGTTCTTTTTTCATTTCTTGTCCATTTCTTTTGTATTATTAATATTTTGTATTAATATTATTGCATTATAATTACTATATTGTCTTTATACGGTACTTTTGCGATTTGCATTCCACTGGTCATGTACTGCTCCGGCACTTTGTCTTCAGTCATTAATCGACAATTTGATTCGGTTTAAATCAGAAGAGATATTTATTTCATCTTTCATCTAAGAACAACTGTTCTTGAACCATGTACGCTTGAACATGGGCTCATACTTGCACATTTCACATGACTTATCACATACAAAAATGATACAGAGGTTAGTGCTTAGAAGTGGTGTTAGCATTCACTCTTTGTTCGTACTGTAACGATTCATACATTTGTGGGTAATCAAAAAATCCAGCCACGCTGTCCTTGGTGTTTGAATTCATAAGCATTTCCCAGGAGATCAGGATGACTTTAAATGGCGTGACTCGCTCAAGGATTTTCTGTGTAATCAATTCTTTAGTTATCATTTCTGTTACACACAAATACATAATGCACTTCCATTCAAGGTGTCAACATACTTTGTGTTTATGTGTTGTTCTATTAAAACGTCATAGATCAAATGCTCCTTATCTGATTACACACCATAAAAAATACATGTACAAAACTATAAGATTTGAAATCGCTTATGTACAGCTATGTACACTACTAAACAAAACACCAAAATAAATTTACAGAACATTAGAAATTGTATATATATCTATATTTGTACATTCTCCAGGCACACCTGTTTGTCAGAATTTATTTGCCATGTATTGTGTTTCAGTTCTCATTTGGCTGATGTAGAAATTAAATCACATAATGAGGAGGAGGGGTGGATCAGGTCGCCGTGTGTCCTACATCTGCCTCTGAAATTGTCCAGATATCTGCAAGGATGGGAAAGAGTAAAAACCTGAAGGAAAAGGAAAAAAAAAAAAAAAAGGACAAACAAAGTCAGCTCCTGGATCCTGGATCAGATCATATATTTGTATTTCCTATTTCCTATAATATGGCCTTTAATAATATCATGTATAATAATATGCATATTCATCTGAAATGCAAAAAAAAATGCATTATATAAATGGTGATTATATAATATACAGTATTTATATATTAAATATGTTTATTAAATATGTTTTGAAAAAAAAAAAGAATGCCCCTGGGCATATCAGATTCAAAAAAAAAAAAAAGAAAAAAAAGAAAAGTATTATTTGCACTAAATGGTACAGTATAATTGCATCATACCAGGAAGAAGTCAGGAAGGATATGAAGATAATGGAATTTCCCTCAGATATTCACTGTCAGTGCAATATTAGCCCGAGCTTGCAGTTTTATGTTTTATTCAAAACTCGAAACACAGAATATTACCTTACTGAAAAGTTCCAGGTTTGAAATTCTACAGTATATATAGCGTTTAGATACAGTAACAGTACAACCTTGTCTGGTCAAAGCTGTCACTACATGTTTGTTTGTTTTTTCTTCCTTGAGCCGCTGCATACAGTATATACAAGAATCTTCTATTAAATCCCCAAAAATGTTTTTTTTTTTTAAATTTTTTATTAAATAAATAAATAAACCTTACAGAAACACAACTCGCTCACTCTCACTCACTCAGTCATCATCTATACCGCTTTATCCTGTATTCAGGGTTGCGGGAGCCTGGAGCCTATCCCAGGAGGCTTAGGGCACGAGGCGGGGTACACCCTGGGCAGGGTGCCAATCCATCACAGGGCACATACACATACATACACTCATACTATGAGCAATTTGGGAACGGCAATTAGACTTATCAGCAGGTCTTTGGACTGTGAGAGGAAACCGGAGTACCCAGATTAAACCCGCCAAGCACGGGGAGAACATGCAAACTCCATGAACACAGAGACGGGAATCGAGCCTGGCCGGGAAACGAACCCGGACCCTCGAGGTGCAAGGCGACGGCGTATTACAACTACAGTGTATTAACGCTATTGTCTGAGATGTATTTTTCACATTGCAACACCGCATGTACTCCAGTGCATGCCATAATAATCTACAATCATTCACAACTGTTTACAAGTACTGAGCTGGCAGACGTGCTGAGCCCAGCTGGCACTATTTTGTGAAGAAACCAGTTACTTAGATTTGAATTCTCATAAGTATTTGACCAGGAATGTTAGTTGATTTTCTAACCAGAAGGACTAATGAAAATACATATGCTATTGTATACGACCGAAAGCATGCACACATCTGGCCCTGACACTGCCATGTGCTTGTTAAATGTCCTAATGCAAAGGCATGGCATTATTTTAAAGTTGACCCCTTCTACTGTATGTACTGTCAGCACTTACTGTATACTGGGTGAGAAGGCAGCAACCAAGACGTGATATTAACTGGGAGTGAACTACACTGTGCGACGAGATCAATGATCAACGAACATATATCAAGAGTCAATTTCAGGTATATATACAGTATATATATATATATCTGATGTAAATTGACTCTTGATATACAGTTTGTTCGGCGGGTGTGAAGGGTGTTCTGTGGCTGGAGAGGTGCAGGCTCACGTGATTAGTTCGTCTCGGCAGTGGGGAAGTAAAAACTTCTATCCAACTGTGCAGGTTAGTGGGATTTTGGCATACTATAAGACACAGAGTGCTTGATGAGAATTAATTATAAAGGGCTGACTGTACGTATTCAAGATTGCATAATCTGTATGAATGGTAAACAGGTGCAGGGCTCTCTCATACCAGTGCCACCTTTTTTTCCCCCCTCGCTCTTCCCAGAGCCAGCTTGACTCTTAGGAGCTCTCCGCTGGCGACATCATAGTTCCTTTCAGTGGGTTGAAATTTTTTAAGAAAGAAGGCCACAGGGTGAAGTTTGCATCTCTCAGGAGAAGTAGGTTATGTTTTCGCAGGGTTGCAAGAGTAATACAATATGATGGGAAATTGGGTGGTGAGTGTGACGAGGAACAATTCAACTGAATCCAATTAACTTGTATAGTGCTTTTAACAATCGGCATTGTTGCAAAGCAGCTTCACGGCAATAAAATGTCTGGATATAAATATCTTTTTTCCCCCTCCTTTTACTGGTTTAGCAGTATTTGATTCGTCCCTAATTGGCAAGCCAGTGGCAATGGTGGCAAGAAAAACGTCTCTGAGATTACTGTACATGCGGACGAATCCTCCAGAAGAAACAGATTCAACAGGAAAATCGTCCTCATTTGGGGGATACTGGATAAGCACAACCAAAAATAATTTCCTTTCATAACTGTGTATGATATGATCAAGAGTGCAATGATATAACATGACATTTGTTTTGGTTAAATTGAAGTTAATAAGATAAATTCATTAATTCTCTATTCATTTAACATGAATATTAAGAGAAGCTCTGGGGTTTATGCATTCCGATTAAATACAGTAATTGCATGTAGGATGCCAAACCTAGCGATGGCTCCCTTCTGAATTCAAATACGTCCCACTTTTTACAAGTCTTATGTCTTATGTAGGTCTTTTTTTTTGTGTGCATAATAAATCACCTTGTATAGGAACGGAGGTTGTCGCTTAATGAAGATTGTAGGACCATAACATTCTAAAATATGTCAGGAGGTCCAGACTGCTACATACTGTACTGTATGACAGGGATCTTCAATCGTTGCTTGGGCAGGCTTTCACTCTAATAACGCAAGAGCCACACCTTACTTCACTTCTTTAATTAGTCCATTTAAGACGAATCAATCAACAGTGAACAATTACGTTTGCCTCTAGTTTGGCTGTGCATGCATGATTAAAGATTAAACAAAAAACAAAACAAACAATATATAGGAATGGTTCGTCGTTAATTAATTAATTGATGTTTAGAATTTTAAATCTTAATCGATTTTTTTTTTTTGCATGCTGTGGTAACCTTGACAACCAAGCTGCAAAAAAAAAATAAATAAATAAAAAACTTTAGCTAACTTTAACTTTAGCTTTGATCTCCTTGTGAACCAGGCTCTCTTGCTAATAACCTATTTGAAGAGTTGGGTCACAGCAATTCCTTTTGTAAACACCGAGTTCACGCTTGAGTTGGCCTGCTTACAATTCACTTCCACCATCTTTATTTTCAGAGGCAGCTCTGTCACAAAACGGATCACTATTAAGGCAACCGTTAAACAGGATGAACTGTTGAATGTTTATGAGCGCTAGATGAACGCCGGAAGGGGGCGGGGCTATGTAAAGATGGGTCATGCCTGAGAGAGGGGATGAGGGTGTCGAGAGTCTGTGCGCAATTAAAAGCCCCCCCCCCCCATTTTATATAATAATAATAATAATAATAATAATAATAATAATAATATTGAATACATGGAATTTTTTATTGATTAATGATTATTTAAATTATGTTCACTAATGATGTAAGGAAAATATTGATTGATTTATAAGTACATACTTAATTAAAATAAAACCAAAAAGTAGAAATTGACCCTTTCCCTGTTTAAAAATGTAAAAGCCGCAATAGGTATTGCAGCAGAAACATTTAAGTGGCTTTTCAGTACGTTACGTCAGCAGGAAGGACTATTAAGCTTGCAAAAATATTTTAATTGGCAAATGAAATGAGCATGACAAGTTCAATATAAAAGACTTCCCTAATTTATTAAGTACCAAAAGGGCAAAGCACATCTCTCTCTCTCTCTCTCTGTCTTGTTTGTGTGTGCCTCCTCTTTTACCTGTGTCCTTTCTCTCATTTGTCTCTGGTTTGTGTTTCGTCTTTTATTTCTCTTGTCTTTCATGTGTATGATGTGTCGACGGTGTTGACATTTCAGAAAGCATTCGCAATTGTGTGTGTATGCATGCTTCGAACTGCCGAGTCGACATGATAATGATCCATGACAGTGATAATGAGTGTTTATAAAACTCTCATACATTCATTCGGTATGTCCCTGGGGCAGGGTGGACATGGACAGACGCTGGTCTGGTCTGTAAGCGCATTCAGTGAATAACAGTTATACAGAGGCTTTTACTTAAATTCATGTCAATTTTGATTAAAGTCAAAAACTATCCCTTTAGGAGGAGAGAGATGAGAGGTTCAGGACGAGCTGAGTGTGTGTGTGTGTGTGTGTGTGTGTGTGCCTCTGTGTATGACTGTATTGTGTGTCAAAGAGCCCTTCAAAAAGTGTCATTTAAAGTAAAAAAAAAAAAAAAAAGTTTAAATTCAAGCCCACCAGTTCCTGTCCTTCAACAGTACCCGGTTGTAATGTAGATTGTCGTGGAGAGGACCGACCCTTGACTCTTCACATTCCGTATCCCACCGATAATCTACACATTTCACCAAACACACTATACATTTATTCATTCTCAATACCACTTATACTTATACAGGGGACATGGAGCCTATCCCAGGAGACTTAACGCAGGGAACACCCTACTGTACGCACCATAATACATACAGTATGTATTTTATTAAGTAGTAAAATTAATTGATTAACGCAATATGCAAGTGTCTATTTATGTACAGTTTAAAACATTCGCAAAGTGTTTAGTGAATATCTGAAAGCTGTATAAGGGTATACGTTTATACAGTAATGGACTATGCAGTAGGTTATTGCTTGCTGTACAGTATGAGGGTAAAGGCTTCTACAGTATAGGATTATAACATCATTACGTTTTCCTGTAATGAATCTTGCTGCCTTGGTGACATTAGTTACGACTCTTTGTCCGTCTCTACAAGATACTCCATAAAATTTATGAACAACAGCATCCCTAACCACCACCTACAGTACATCCTTACAAGTGATCAATAAACTTTGGCAAAGCAACAGAACCAGCTTTGGCAACGCTAGCAACAAAGCAGCATCACTGCAAGGTGCTACCCACTAATCTTTCTGATGGACATTGTACAGCAGCAGACGTACAGTACAAGCACTATTAATATTTACCTTGTGATACGCGGCGAAAGCTACACACAGCATAAAGTTAATTATTTTAAAATGTACATTGTCCTTGTCTGCAGCTTGGCTACAAAGAACTTAGCAAGTAAAAACGTGGTTAGGGATGCCGTTGTTCATGCTGTTGAAATGTTCAGCCAAGCCTTAGGTAGGGAACAAGTAATAAATGAAAGCCGTGTCTTATATGAAAAACCAGTCTAAAATATGAACTGCTTGTTTTTTCACACGGATTATGGCTGAAACCACAAATTTAAAAAATGACCAAGTTGGTTAATTTCACAGTTTGTGGGCTGTTGAGTGTTCCAGATACCCAAATATACTGTACATGCTGAAGCTTTGAAAAAAAAAGTGAGTTTTCCATAATAGGCCCCCTTTAAACACAAGGTTGGCTTGGAAAAACTCAAGTGGCCTGCACAGAGCTCTGACCACAATCCACCGAACACTTTGAGAATGAAATAAAATGGTGACTGCACCAAATCCCCTCTTGTCCAGCATCGATACTTGACGTCACTAACACTCTTGTGGTTAAATAAGTGCAAATTTGCAATTCCCCCCCCCCCCCACCCCCTTAAAAATCCAGTGCAGAGCTTCCCAGAAGAATGGATGCTATTATAATAGCAAAAAAAAAAAATGGAATGGCATGGTTAACAAGCACTTGTGGCTGTGACTTTACATCGGAATATTGTGAGTTTATTGTCCCCTCACTACCTCTTTAGCCAATTACTGTCATTAGTCATTCAAGAAATATGCCACCTCTGTACCCATGGAGTCGACCCATCCCTTTACACTCTTTTAGCTAATGACTTCCTCAATAAACGTTACATGTTCTTTGTAAATTTAAGTGTCGGTTGACTTTAATCCCCAACAGTATCAATAATAAGAATAAAGAAAATAAACAGATGAGGTTTGGAAATGTTCTACTTAGGGTCAGGGATTTAACTGAAAATAGCAATTGCACTCAATGATAGGCAGTTGCAGCACATGCATATTAGACTAACCAATTCAGGTTCATTAAATTCAGAATACACATTTTAATAGGTTTTTAATAGTGAACCAAACTTATTTCTTAAAAGTGTTGAAATTATAATATGATCGACTGATTTATTATTATTTTTTGTTTCAAAAGGATAACTGCTATTGTTGTAAAGGAAGTGATCTGATTCTTATACTCCTGCTCTCCCTCTCTCTGATCCAACTATTTTAAAATAATGTTTATTAAACTGAATTATTAATATGATTTTTATGGTGCCCTTGCTTTACCTTGGCTGCTCCCATAAAAGGTTTGTCACAGTGGACAATCCAATCTGCACATAAACTTGGGGCAGGTTTTATGCCTCATGCAAATCTTCCATTCTGTTCGGGTTTGGGACCGGAACTAAAGATGTGCTGGGAAACTGGGCCTTATACAGGGCAGTTAAGAAGACTACTACTGAGCCAGCAATGCCCATTAATTTCATGTTGTGCAGTCAGGTCCATAAATTTTGAAACAAAGACAACTTTAATGGAATTTGGCCTGTGTACACCACCAAACTGAAAAAAAAAAAAAAAACACACTCTGGATGTGAGAGAAGTCAAGACTTTCAGCTTTCTCTGTGACTACTCAAGCAGATAGAAGACCTGGAGGTGTTACACTTTCATTTCTTTGCTGTTCACTTAAACTCTCAACATGAGGTCCAAAATGGTGTCTTTGCAAGTTAAGGTGGCCAACATTAGGCAGAAAAAAAAATAAATAAAAAAATAACCCCATCAAAGTGAAAGCAAAAAGATTGGCTTTGGCCAATTCAATAGTTTGGAACATTATTAAAATGAAGGAATAAACCCTAGAAGACAACTAAAGTGGATGTCCCCAGAATTAATTATGGATGGTGTCACAACATCTACACAAGTCTCGTCGCATGGATGCCCCGTGTGGTCTGCCTGGATTTGTATGGTGGCTGGGGATGGTTTCCATTAAGACTGTCCTATCATCGATTGATGCTCTGGGGACCTGTGACTTCAGTTGTTCGATAGCTCAGGACTGGAATCTCCTACAGTCTACCTGAGCCTCCAGGAACAAACTGGACTCCTTTTAATTTTAACACATCTCCTGTTACACTGAACTTCCAGTACACATTATTAAGTTGATCAATCCCTGCTATCCGTTATCACCCAGATGAGGATGGGTTCCCTGTTGAGTCTGGTTCCTCTCAAGGTTTCTTCCTATTACCATCCCAGGGAGTTTTTCCTTGCCACCGTCGCCCTCGGCTTGCTCATCAGGGACAATCTTATCATTTTGATTCATACACATTGCATACAGACTTACTTCTTTTTATTGTGTAAAGCTGCTTTGCGACAATGTCAATTGTT
>JAAGKR010006581.1:0-26352 GCA_011419295.1 Clarias macrocephalus
TGAGAACCGGAGACCTGTGTGATCTGTAACACCTTATCGGTTTTTTATAAGCATAAATATTTGTTCATAAATCCGAATTCGGGGTTATTTTAAATTTTTTTTACTGCTTTTCTGATCCAGTTCTCGAATGTCAGCTTTCGTGCCGTGTCGATCGATAAGAATATGAAACAGATGCAATAAATATTGACTGGAATCTCTCAAACAAAAAGAGGATTTTAACCTTAAAAAAACATTCTGTGCATCCCCCCCCCCCCCTCTTTCTCTCCATCTGTCTGCTGGCCTTTTTTACTTTTCATATTAGAACTATAGGACTGACAGTTTATATATATACAGTATATACAGTATGTATATATATATCCACTACCACTCAAAAGTTTGGAATCACTTGCAAAATTTAGTTTTTTTGTTTAGTGATTTATTTTCTACATTCTTTTTTTGGGGGGGGATTTTTTCCCTGATTTTCTCCCTAATTTAGTCGTGTCCAATTCCTCCCCGTCACATTACGGCTAATACTACCACTCAGCCGGGAGGACCGAGACTATCACGTGTTTCCTCTGAACCACGTGACGCCAGCCGACCGCATCGCACGCACACCGCTGGGGGCCGAGTAACACACTCGGAGGACGGCGCTATCCGCTCCCTCCATTTTCGTGAGCTCACAGACGCCCCTGACTGGCTGTACAGCCGTGATTAATGTGGGAGCACTAAGTACCTCTCATCCCTCCCCTCTGAGAGCTCGGCCAATCAGCTCTCTCTAGACCTCCGGCTGCGAGAGGTTACAGCATCACCCGGGATTCGAACCGGCCATCTCCGGATGATAGGGCGAGAGCTTTACCACTGCGCCACTCGGAGGCCCTATTTTCTACATTCTACAACAATACTGGGCATTTTAAAGCTATGAAATAACACATACGGAATGAGGTAATTATGTAACAACAACAACAACAGTCAGTTGTTATTTTAAGTCATGAAAGTCGGCTGTTCTGGATCAGTTTCTTGCAATAGTATTGTGTCAAGTGCATCTATAAAACCCGTCAAGCTCCATGATGAACCTGTCTCTCATGAAGACCTTCCCAGGAAAGCGAGACCAAAACTGAGCTCTGCTGCAGAGGAGAAGCTCATTTAGAGTCACCAGCCTCAGGAATCACCAGTTAACCTCAACCAGCACCTCAGATTAGAGCCGTTATGGAAGCTTCATAACTTTTTCATACAGATCCCGAGTAGCAGAAACATCTCAATATCAACTGTTTAATATATTTTGGACGCCTTCAGCATTAAAAAAAAAAACATTCAGTGTTGGAATAAATAACTGCACGACAAACTGGTTAGAGGAAACAGATTGTGTGGTTTTATAATATCGCAAACACTTACATTTAACAAATGTTTTATTTAAATCTCTCGAATGGGACGGCGCTGGATGCAGTGGCTGGGTAGTATGCGGTGTCGAACCCAGATCCTCAGATCCTCACAGCCAGACATCAACAGTCTAGACGCTTAGCCACCTGAGCCACCACTCCCACATCTTTCATTTAATGTATTCATGTAAAACTAGTTCCTCCTGAAGGAGGCTTGAGCACACAAACGACTTCCATCTAGAAGCCCCTTTTTCCCCCCTCAGTCATTTTATTATCCGTGTTAAATCTTACACGCAGCCAGAATCCCATGCTGCGATTATGGGAAGCCATTAGGGTCAAACATGGTCATGTTAAAAAACAGTAATGTGTTAACATTTCTAGGTTAATCAAATGTGTTAATGTGTTAATATTAACAGCCCTATATAATCAGTTGACCTTTGTGCAAGTGTCTGTATTATTCACATCCACACTTATAGGAATCAAATCATTTTTCTTTTTTTTTTTTTTTCAAATTTTGTAAAACTTCTGTAAACATTAGTGCTGCACAATTAATTGCATAAATAAAAATTACAATATGATCCAGTGCAATAATTTAATTATAATTATTTTTTTTATGATTAATTATGATTAATTAGTTAAAAGATTGCGATTTATTACACGTAACATACACAGAAGTTTGGAATTTATGCAGTTTGTCAATAATGTATGTTATTTTTAAATTTTTTTCATAATTTTGAGGTGATAAATAAAGATTGCCGTTACTTGATGCTGGCATGAAATAAAATGTTTAAATGGCAAAATGTATGTTTATTGTAACGTCTAAATATCGCAGTTTAAATCTCAATCGCAAATTTTGTCAAAATGATCGAAATGTGGTTTTTGTGATCGAATCTGGCAGCCCAACGAGAAACTTCTCAACACAACCCGGAAAACAGCGTTAGTGTAGGAAGTATTCCCAGAACAACAGGAACAACGGGAACACAAACACAAAGCTCAGAAAATGAAATAATTCTCAGCCACAACGATAAACAGTATAAACAGGCAGAGGAACTAGAACATGGAACAGATGCACACAATCAGGTCAAGCCAAGACTCATTTAAGCCTGTTTTTTGGTTTAAATTCTTGTTTAGCCCGGATTTGGTTTCAATTCATGCTAATTAACCATAGCTCCGCCCATAACTGTAACTTTTGTTGCTTTTCATGTGAATTTATGCATATTTAAAAGTACGACACAATGATGTGAAAAATGACAAAAAAAAGACTCACAGGAGTGTTTAATTACACTGGAGAAAAACTAAAGTTATAGATAAATTATATAAAACTGGATAAATTTTATATATATATAACTTACTTTTTTTTTGGATGCACAAGACCAGCCTAATATTTCAAAAGACTCTTGGCTGTGCCGTTATTATTTTAACATTCAAACTGAACAAAAACTGAACATGATGCCTCACGGGTGATGTTTCATATTCCAAAGTCCGGGGTGAATATTCCAGCGAGATACCGTTGGAAAAAAAATAGTTAACTTGAAGAAGGTGAGAATCACTTCGGCATTTGTAATTCTCCACACATGACCTTTTTAGTAATGCCTCCTTCAAAGCGCGCTGAGTAACCGCAAAAAAAAAAAAAAAAAAGAAGAAGAAGAAGGGAAAAAAAGAAATCGCATATAAATGATGGAGCCTTTTGAAATGCATTACGAGCAGGCTTTTCCGTCTTTTCAGTTTTTCACCCTGCTCAACTACAGGTCTTCCATCATCACGCCGCGCTGGAGGAAGAATACAAAACAGCTGAATATCCCGAGGTTAATGAAGGGCCGCGTCTGAGCCCTTTATCGGATGGCTTACTGTAATTGTTCCTAAAAATAGGCTAAAAACGAGCAAACTGGAGATTTAAATGTAGGAGTGTATATACTGGCTTTAATAATTCTGGATAAGAACTAAGACAGGTATGCAGAGGATAGAAATAGGCGTGTCATGTTAATTAACTTGACGTGAGTGTGGTTAGAAATATTACCATAATGTGGATTATGGCCAGTTATTTAAAAAAAAAAAAAAAACCGAACAACTTTTGACCAATCGGAAGTCAGGAACGCGTCAGTGATGTGGTAGAAAACCGCGCGACTCGTACAAGCCGCTTCAACAATTTGACACCGACACAAATCACTTTCATAAAATCTCGGCATTAAATCTGTGATGGGAAAACGTATTAGTCACATCACCCACATAATCAGTGGCAAGGACAGGGTTATAAACTCAGGCAGGAAAACGAGGAAGAGAAAGCAGCGAGCAAGCCTGGGGTAATAAACTTTAAGGCCTCAATTAACAAAATGAACGACGCGCATAAAAGGCATATTCGCCCACCCTGTACTTACAGCACTTATCTACTCTTACTTAGCCTTTATGAATAAGTAAGCTGTAGAATTATTGTCTACAGCACATCTGTTGCTCCGCATAAAGTATTTGCCCCCCCCCCCCCCCTTGTATAGCGTCCGT
The DNA here is from genome assembly GCA_011419295.1 of Clarias macrocephalus. Taxonomy (NCBI): domain Eukaryota; kingdom Metazoa; phylum Chordata; class Actinopteri; order Siluriformes; family Clariidae; genus Clarias; species Clarias macrocephalus. Next base: position 3,852 of record JAAGKR010006581.1, read on the forward strand.
CAACAGAATGGAAGCACCGCTGAGAAGATGAACACCGCAGTGTTTAAAAGGCAAATTTATACCTCCTAAAAATGGAGATTTTGCTCCTCGGCTGCCAACAGAATTAATGTGAACGGGTTTTTACACTCACATATTTTTAGTTGAGGTTCATTTCATATTTTAAGAAGATTTTTGACACATCTAATCACCTTTAATCACCATCATGCTATCAGTTCTATAGACTCAACCATAAACCCTAAACCCTTTCAAACCCTAAAACCCAACTCAAAGCACAAGACTAAACCCTCCGAGTCTAACCCTACAAGTACAAACGTAAACCATCTTCATCCTAAGCCTAACCCTAAATCCAACTCCAATCAGGACCTGGGTACTAATTTCGTACCATAACATGGAAGTGTACTGGTATGACAATAAAGAATCCCTAAATCCTCGACTCCTTGAACTCCAACCTTAAACCCAATCCTGACACTAACTCTAAGCTTAGACATAAACCTCCTCAGATTCAAAACCCAACCCACAACAATTTTAAACATAACCATCAGAAAAACCCTAACCCTAGCCCTAAACCCTTTCTAAACCCTATACCCAACCTTAAACTGACAAACCAACCTTAAACCACGACACTGACACTAACCCAAGTCCAATTCTAAACCTTATCAGATGATAAACCTGACCATAGACCCAAAGCAACCTTACACCCAACCATGACACTAACCCTAAGCCTAGCCCTAAACCCTCTAAATCCCTAAACCAAACCCTTAACTGACAAACTAACAACAGGCCCAACCCTAAACCTAGTCAAATACCCTAAATAACCCTAAGATGAGATTTTGTTGGAACACTACACAAAAGTTACAATTAATTTAATGGAACATATCAAACACTTTAGTGAACCGGACGGTGGCACTGAAGTGGGCCAGCAATAGATTTAAGCATAAATTGAGAGACACTACCGTAATGACTTGTAAGAATATCATGTCTACGCTCTTAGACAGTTCTGACCCACTTTCATATGCCGCCGTCCTCAATAGGGGCCTGTTGTCCACAAGCACAAAGACATCATTGAGTTCACAAACATAATAAAACAACAACTCCATCATTACCTAATTTGCATTTGGTCCATTCGTCTCACCCACTTTCTTCAAATGTAGAATCAGAAACGAAAATCATAGTTCAGGCTCAAATACACCATAGAAAGGTAAGTCTGGTCAAAATAATTCAATCTAGAAGTAACATAATCAATAAAATTGTAATGGATGTGTCTCATTTAAAAACAGATGGGGAGTCGGAGGAAGACTGGAATTCAACCGCCAATGACCAGGAGAGAATAAGGATGACTGGGGGAAGTGATGAGACAGAGTCTCGCGCAAAGGCCGAATCTGAATCCTCCTCTTTTAAAGTCAAACAGGCGTTGGGACCCATGGTGTCTTCTTCCGACTCTTCAGAGGAGGACTTTGAGGTCATTCTTCCAAGCTAACCGTACAGACACATTCATACGGATAGAAAGAGAGTGGACTGGTCAAGAAAAATTCACACACCAATCCTCTTTATAAGGACTCAAATCTTAGCCAAGTCCTCGAAATCAGGCACAACAATATACAAGTGTTCCGGAGACGAATTTTCTACATATTTCAAAAATCTAAGTTGTTTTAGCAGTAGATCTAAATCAGCTCTAAACACAGTTACTAACCCTAGAACGGTCCAATGAGGTTTTTCTGAATGCCATAGTTTACACACCCGTTACTCAGTATTCAGATATTTTAGGTTTTCAGGAGCAACAAAATCTTCAGGCTCTCAATAAGTACACTGTGTCCCGCGGTTACCCATTATGGGAACTTAATAAACCTTTTTTTAAGGTTGAAAGGGATCGCATTCATTGGCCATCTAACACTGCGCAAGATCTATTTGATTCATGGTGTGATCAAATAAACCTTTAAAAAGTTGAACATGTACAACAAAATTTTAACTTCATAATTTAGAAAAAAAAATACAACTACCTCATTGTCTTAACATTTTAGAAAATATGTAGTGGAGAATTTTTAGAAGTCGGGAGCAGAATTCAATATAATCTAGTTAAAAATAAAGGAGGTAAAATATTAAATGCATTGAGTTTTAATGGACTTTCCCCCTAACCCTAACCCTAACCCCTCGCTTTTGTAAGTATTGAAAAAAAAGAAGGAAAAATGAAATCTAACCTTGTAATATTTGTGTTTTTTAACAAAACAGACAAGGACTCCAGGATTACTTTTTCTCCTTCTTTGGTTCATCTTGAATTTTCTTGTGTGTGATTATATATTGTGTGGTCTTATATCACTTATTAATTTCTATTTTTGGCACTTATTATTACATTATTGTTACACTTATCTGGAAGCACTTTCCTTGGGATTCCTAATCTGCTTGAACACACATATAAAAAGGTTTTCTTCAAATGTAACTTATTTGAACCATTTTTTTCCTCTTTTCCCACCATCTCTAGGCCCGAACCTGAATTTTAACCCTTACCTTAATTTATTTCTAAAACTGACTCCTAATCCCAACCCTGTTCCTAAACCCTAACCTTAACCCCAATTTCTTACCTTCATCCGACCTCTTATTCCTAATCATAACCCAACCTAAAATCCCAATCCCTAACCCTAACCTCATTCCCAACCCTTAACATTTACCATAGTCCTTGTTCCTGTCCCCTATTCCTCGTCCAATTCCCGGATCCTTACTATAATCCTAATCCTAACCCGTTCTATACCTTAATTCCTAACCCCTTCCCCATTTCCAAACCCTAACCTTAACCACAAGCCCTTAGCCCTAACCTCCATCCCTTATCCGATTCCCCAATTTTAATCAGTATCCTACCCCAACCCATTCCAAACCCCAATTCCTAATTTCAATCTCATTCCCAAATCCCAACTCTAAACATAACCCTGATTTCTAACCTTTATTCCTCACCCTTGTCCTAATCTGAACCCTAACCTATTTGGACCCTATTCGTAAAACCCCGCTTTCCCTTTCTCCCTCTAAACATAGGAAATTGAGATTGAATTTTTCTTTTTAAAAAATGTATAGTATTTTTTTATATTATTTTTTTATCTTGTTTTACAAAGATATGGCAAAAACGTTTAATAATTGTCTTTCTGTTCCTTTTTTTCTCTATACAAGAGTGTGGAACCAGGGACAAGGAAGTTGCCCGTGCAACATAAACCCAAATTTGGGATTATAATTAAACCTAAACTTCTAAATCTTAACTGTTATCTGTCAAACCTTATCTTCTAAAACCCTAAGCCTAAACATAACTGTTAGCTGGAGCCCTACTTTTTAGAATCCTAAGACTTATTTGAACCGTAGGCCTCGTATGAGGTCCCCAAGACCTATTTTTTTTATTTTAACACTAATTCGGGTGTTAGGGCTCATGGAGGGACTTTACAACAGCCTACCCTAAAGAGTGATACTTAGCCTTTAAACCCTAAACAGCCGATATTTGTCGATCGTCATAATGGAGGGGGCTGAGAATGAGGCCTGAGTGGCTGGCCTGTGCATAACATGGCTTCTGGGTTCTTCCCGGAGCGGTGTTTTTTCCCTTAAACTAACCCTTAGCCAAGCCCTAAACCCCTTAAACCCTACAGCCGACCCTGAACCCACACCAACCTTCGACCTATGCCTGACACTAACTCTAAACCTGAACCTAAACCCACAGCAATTTTAAACCCATTCCTGATATTAACCCTAAGACCAATTCTAAATCTTCTCACACTCTAAACCTGACCTCTAAAAGCCTTAACTTTCCATTATCTCAAACCCTAAAGGAATATTTGTTATTTGTAATATTTAAAAAAAAACATCCTCTATCCGTCTTCAGTGTCAGTACTGCGGTCCAGGTCCAAATTGGGCATACAGTCAATAATTGTATCCCAATAACGTAGCTTATGTGGCTGACAAAACTAATAAAAATGTCAATGAGAGTAGTTACAGGGTAATATAAGACAACCTAAAAAACTGGCAGCTTTGTTTATTCGATGTCTGACCGTCACTGTAATTGCTAAACCCCACTTTGAGCGGATGAGAGGACGAGAAAGAGAGAGACTCCATTAAGACTGAGTGGGTCTGTGAACCCGTAGCCTCTCTGTGGTCTGTTTGTTGTGCCTTCGTTTCAGCTGGCCTCTGATTACGCTCTGTGTGTGTATTTAGCCAGATTAATTCCAGACAAATAGTCAGTTGATCTAATTATGCCCTAATTACATTTGTCATGTTATATTATATGACTTGCAGGTGTACTCTTCAGCACAGCGGGAAACTGGCCTGATTGAATTAGGCTGAGAGGAAGACGAGTCCTGGACAGCGCTCTCTTTGTGCTAATGTCTATGCTGTACAATAAAAGCAGTGAGCGTTTGTCTGTGCATTTTAAGTCTAAAATACTAAATGTCCTCTTTAATGAAGGTTGAGATCACTTCTACAGACTTCTTTCAAGGTTTGGTTGGTACAACAATTAATTTAGTGTTCTACCGAGGAGGGGTATAAGAGGAACATAATCCCCACTGAGGCCTAAAGCTAAATCTGACTTGATCCCAAAGATTAACTCCACAACCATAAATCTAATCCCAACTCCAACTTCAAAGTTTAACCCTAATCCTGTGTCCATTCCAAAGCTTAACCCTCCCACTCTAACTCTTAACCCAATACTTTATCCATCAAAAAACTTCACCCTTCACTCCAACTATAAACCTAATACTCATCCATCTGTAGCCAGTAGACTAGTGAGCCGACTGGCTTCCCTCAGGGAGGAATTATGGTCACACTAGCCTGTAAGCTCACACTTACTCCTCAATCCAACACTAACACCTCACTCCAAGCTTAATGCTAAACCTCTTTCCAATTCTAACCTCACTACTCGCTCCAAACTTAATGCTAACTCTCACTCCAATTCCAACCCTACTGCTAACCATCCCGCCAAATTCAACCATAACCCTTCACTTCAATTCCAACCATAACCCCTTAAACCTAAATATAATTTCAACCCAAACTCCAAAATTTACCCATAAACAAGTCCAACTTCAGCTGTAACGCCAACCCCAATCTCTACTCTTAAAACCTAACCGTAACCTCTAAACTCAAAATTCTTTATCCGTCCTAACTCCTCTTAATCCTAACCCCTACCTCAGCCCCATCCCTGCTCCATTCCCAACCTCCACACCAATCATAATCATAACGCGTAAATCCGCTGACCTTATTCAATTATTCCACCCCTCCGTTATTCATATACCGCTTTTAACAACAGACAAGAATTTAGATCCTTAAGGATCAAGCCAGAGGTGACAGTGGCAAGGAAAAAATTACCCGAGATGACAGAAGGAAGAAATTTTAAGAGCCAGAAGAAACAAAAGGACTCCATTCTTTTCTGGGTGACACTCATAAATCATAGCTTATCCACAATTGTATGCTTTACAGTCAAACAGTACCGAGCACGTCCGAAAGATTCTTTCTCAGTATGAGCATTGGAGACGCTTCAGATTTAATTAAAGTTTTTCGCTTGGAGTCTGTTGTATGCAAATGAAGCTGTCCACTGAATAATGAATGAGCCTTGGGTATAGACTGTTTCCATTAAGTACTATCCAAGTGAGACTATTCACAGCAGTCTTTAGGGAAATCCACCATCAAAATCTAGGCTATCCATGTGGAATCATCCTCAGCAGGCAGCTTCTGCAGAGGTATTCGAACTAACAGGTTCCCAATCGTGGTCCTGGAGGACCCCCTGTCCTGCACATTTTGGTGTTCTCCCTGCTCTATTACACCCATTACAATTGAGATAATGTTGTTAAATAGCTGATTAGTTCGATTTCGATGTGCTGGGAGCTGAGAAAACACTAAGAGCAACAACAACAAATCTGTTTCCCAATCCTATCCTAACTATTACGTCCACCTTTATTATAGACTATATACCCCCATCGTCAACCTTAACCCCAGGACCAACCCCAACTCCTAGGCTCACATCCAATACCATTCCCATCTCCAAGAAGAACCCTAACCTTTATACCTGATCTGATCTCAATCATGATTCCAATCACAGTCACCAATTCTACCTACAGGTGCTTTTTTTCGGACTCGTGTCTGGACTGGAGCACATCTGTGTAACATGAACACACCGTATCATGCCCAGGTATGGATCAGCGTACTTGAAAAAGTGATCTCGAGCTTAGGACATTGTACTTGGTCGTGGTTGTAATCAAATACATTCTGAACAAGAAAGTGGACTGCGTCTTCGTTGAAATCTCAGGATGTGTTGGTCTCATTCACTGAGGTTTTGCGATGCTTTGTGCAAGCGCCCAGTAAAAAATGACTCTCCGAGACTACTCGCTCTTTTTTTTTTTTTATTCCCAATTTTTCTCTCTAATTTAGTTATGTTGAATTCCTCCCTGTCACTAGGGGGCTCCCACATTAAGCTACTACTACCGCTCAGTCGGGAGGGCCGAAGACTATCACGTGTTTCCTCCGAACTACGTGGCGCCAGCCAACCGCATCTTTAAAAATGCTCGCTCACGCAGCGTTAGGGGCGGAGTAACACACTCGCAGGACAGCGCTATCCGCGTCCTCCGTTTGCGTGAGCTCACAGACGCCCCTGACTGGCTGTAGAGCCGTGATTAATGTGGGAGCACAAAGTACCTCTCATCCCTCCCCTCTGAGAGAGCTTGGCCAATCAGCTCTCTCTAGACCTCCGGCTGCGAGAGGTTACAGCACCACCCGGGAATCGAACTCGCGATCTCAGGATGATAGGGTGAGCGCTTTACCACTGGCCCACTCTAAGGCCCCGACTACTCGCTCTTCTGAGTCATGTTAAAGACTCGTTTAATCGTTAAACGAATTGTTTATGAATGCCTTGGCTGCCTGAATTAAATATGCCATGATTGCACACATTCGGGCAAGTACGCTGCGAATATGGGAAGCCATTACGGTCAAATTCTGCCATATGATTCATTTGCTTAAAAAAAATGAAATAATACTGAACTGAAATAAGGTGAATTAAATTCACTGTAATACTGAAAGCCCTAATAAATACGCAAATGGACGGAACAACAATAATAATGTATAACAATAATAGTAATAATAACGCTGGCCAGCTGCGGAGAGGGGAGGGGCAGCAATCGTTCAGACGTGCCGAGTGTGAAATCAGCCTTAAACCCTCACCCCAAGCACAACCCGAGTGTACCTGCGACATTAACCCTATTAACCCTTGCTTCCTCCACAAGGTTTATTATGATGTATGTAACTCTATTAAAGCAGGACTGCATCAGATGTTTTATATCATCAGAGGATTATAAAGCTGCCAGGCTGCCTGCTCCTGATTGTGTAACAAATCGTTTTACATCTAAATTACAGTCTAAAGTAGCTGTAGAGATGAGAGCTAAATGTAATAAGATGTTCCCATATGATCTCCAGACATAATTCATATTTCTAGTGTAACAGCAATTAAGCAATTAAAAAAGAAAAAGGAAAAAATAAAACAGTCCAGGAGAAAAAAACAAGAAGCTTTAGCGGAAGCCGAGCTCCCGGACAAGGCTTACAATATCTGGAGTGAGTTACAGCGTGGTGAGGTCCGGCGGGTCAAATGTCCGCGTGTAGCTGCATGGTAATGTGACAGTGTGATTTAGGAGTGCTGTCTGCTGTTATCTACACACTGTTACCCATACTGCCCACACACACACACACACACACACACACACACACAGGCTTGCAGGAGACAACGAACAGCTATATATGCTGCATTTCTGCTAACAAATTTCTGCTCCGTTGCAAGGATTCATTCTGGATGACAAGACCCGAGACACTGCGTGTACGTTCGGAATACTGAAATAGTGCCGAGATATGAGTAAGAGGACGGAGGGGAGCGTGAGGGAGGCGAGGGTGAATAATAATAATAATAATAATAATAATCATTATGTTTAAAAAGGCAGGGGAAAAACCGAACCTGAAGAGTCCGCGTGATGATAATCGAGTGCTGCGTCAAAAGTTTGTTTTATGGTGAAATCTTTAAAACTATCGTTTTTTTAAGCAGCTAAACGAGTCGTAGCTTGTTACTTATTCTACAGCGTTTGTGGATGGAGGACTTGAATTTTGCATGATGTGGCAGAATTAGCAGGAGCACATGGTGTGTTAATTGAGCGCTAGCTAGCGCCAAGGTATTGACATTTCTCAAGGTCAGACAGTCAAAATCCTTGAAAAAATTACAATTCAGATTTTTTTTTCAGCAGTACATCTAACGAAAACAAAAGCAGAACAGAGCGGTGGTGGCTCAGAGCGTTAAGGCGCTGCGTCGGACTGATCAGAAGGTCGTCTGTAAAAATGGCTGACCCTGCGCTCGGACCTCCACCTTCCAACAAAGCTGCGTGAAGAATAAAGAATTTCTTCTATATAAAGTATATGTGATGAATAAAGGCTGAACTTAAATTAAACTTAACCCTAAAAGGCTAATCAGACACTAATCAAACTATGAAAGGAAAAAGCTGTAGGAATCCAAAAGCTTGGCTTAAGCTCAGTCCGAGTTGGTCATTAACCGTGATACCCAACGTATGTTTCTGATACGTCTCGTAGCTTTTCTCCTTTTAACCATCTCCCCAGCATGTCCGCAGAAGAGCAGAAATTTCAAACCTGGCTTCTACCTGAGCCTCCTATCAGCACTCCGTCAGAGCAGGCGTTCCTTGTTTTGCCGTAAAATGTAATCACGCTCCAGAACAAAGCGGCGCCCCGAACCTCCCAGCTGAGCTCGAGGAAATGCGTCCATCACCCGCTTTGTTAGGCCCGTCATCACACATATCAATAACACCGCCACTCCAGATGAGAATATGGACGTCTGACACCAAGACTAATGGGCTGTCTCTCACACTTTGCCCCCGCAGATCCACGCTGATGGATCGCACGCGGCTCGCCAGATGGAAATGGATATTCTGCCGTATGCTCAGTAGTCTGTCTTAGCTTTGACAAGTTGCTCAAAACTTTGATCAGCTAAAAAGTGGAACGAAAAAAAATATATATATAAACCCCAAAAGTCAGAGACAGAATTTGGGAAGCACATACGTTGGGATTTGGGTTCAACCATCCACAAGATGCATCACCCTGCTGATTATTTAGGGCATGTTCTAGATGTTATAATCTAAACTTGTATGTTTGTTACAGGTCACGTCCTGTTCAAGGGGGAAGTGGATCGTTACAAACGATGTCAAAGAAGTTATATTTTTAGAGAAAATAAATAAAATAAATAAATAAATAAGTTGTGACCCTTATCGTCCTCCACGTTCTATAGATTATATTATATGTCTCGCTGTGTTTGATCTTTTCATTTCACATTTTTTGATTCCACTCCGGACTCTTGTGTACTGTTTCGTTTTTATTTTAAAGAGCGTTTGCGTTTAAACATTAAGGTCGATAACGTATCACGTGTGACGTGACCCTACAGTGGCTACTGTACGAAGTCTATAATGTATTTAGCTTCATTTTCCCTTAAATGCTTACTGAAGTCCTTCTGCCACAACCCTGTAAGAATTCAGGACGAGCTTCCTTTGATCTTTCCCGTGTCGCGTGTTTGCTTTAAGCGGGACGCAGCTTGTCGAACAAACCCGCACCTTGAAGTGATTTACTCTTAACCCAGTCGGCCATTGTTTCACCCTAAACCGAAGTCATTTTCCCCGCCGATGTCTCCTCTCCCTGCGTTCCCGTCACAGATGACGGCTTTAAGCCTTTTTTTTCCACCTAATACGTGATCCAAAGCCGATGCTTTACCGCCAACTGTTCCCAGACGTGCCAGGCTGCTCTATTACAACTGATGTATTGTCAATATTACACACACATCTGCTCACGGCCATGTCGGCTCGTGCACACACACACACACACACAAACACACACACACACACACTGCGGGAAAATGTATGACTCTGCTACATGCTGCTGTCTGTTTGTTTCCATTCGCCGCAGAAGATGGCATTAGACAAAAAGAAATCTTCTCTCGCGTTTCGATTGCTGTAATGGCAGCAGGACAAATTTCCCAGCTGACACGACGCTGGCCTCGCTCATCAAACTTTCAGTAAAATAGAGTGTAAATATTTACCTAAGCCAAGCAGGACTGCCAGGTTTTCTGGTGCGTATCGGCTGCCGGTCAATCCGAGCCACAAAACTGAAACCGCAAAACTTTCCAGTAACGCAGCTCGGCCGCTGCGGCGCATCCCAACGAGCAACCTGTCCGCCTGTACGAGGGCGCCATTACTTTTGCCTAGTCTTATTGGTGCTAATTTATGGATTTTTCTGTTTCTTATTCAGATTTCTTTGCAGGCTGCGTCCCTAGAAACGCTAACGTCGAGTCGCGGTACAGATCAGAGATTTCAGCAGAAAGTTTCACTGCAGTTTGCAAACGCTGATTTCCAGGAAACTCAAAAAACCATAAAGTGGAAAATGTACATCGCTTTCAGAAACAGATTCTTTTTACACAGTTCCAGTCTCTCAAAAACTTTGTTTATGTGTGTGTGACATCAACGTAATAAATGGCTAAAGGTGCACAAACTTTTGAAACCATAGGTGCTGAAATCTGAAGTCATGCTGTGTCTGTGCACCTTCTTTCTAGTTCTATTAATATGTACTTGCCGAACACACACACACACCCACACACACACACATACAAACACACACACACACACATTGTAGGTTCTAACAATAGGCAAAACTCGTCTCTGTATTTTTCTCTCAGTCTCTCATTATCTCTGATTCTGTCCCTTTCACTTTCTCTCTCTGTCTCTCTCTTGCTTTACCTTTTTTTACTCTCTATCTCGCTGTCTTTTGCTCTCATCCCTTTGTCTGTCTCGGTTTGTCTCTCTTTCTTTGCATCTCTCCCCCTCTCTCTTGCTGTCTCTCTCTCTCTGTCCTTTACCCTTTGTCTCTCTCTCTCTCTCTGCTGCTTTTTCTTCCTTCCTCTCTATTTGTCTCTCCCTCTCTGTCTCTTTCTCTGCCCCTCTCCATCTCTCTCTGTCTCCCATTTTGTCTCTCCCCCCTTCCTCTCTATTTGGCTCTGTCTCTCTGTCTCCCTCTATCTGTCTCTCTTGTTCTCTTTCTCAGTCTTTCTCCCTTTCTCTTTCAGTTTTTTTTCCTTCTCTTCATGTCCCTCCCCCCTTCTCCCTCTCCCTGTCTCTCTCACCTGTCGCGGCCCGTCTCCTTCTTGAACACGTTGTCGCAGTAGTCCATGCGCTCGTCGGTGGTGACGTAGATGCGAGCGTTGGGGAAGTCGTCGGCCGCGCGCCGCAGCATGTTGTAGATGAGGCCGTTCCCGTCGGGGCTCATGTTGCGCCGCGGCCCCCACACCACGTACACGGTGCCGTTGGACGCCGGGCCGAAGAAGTGCTGCGGTTTGTGCAGCAGGAGCGGCACGCTGGTGTGCGAGACCACCCGGAGGTTTGTGCGGTTGCCCACGTCCCTCTCGTACCTGTTCGTCGGGGCGTTGTTCATCCGCCAGACGCAGGAGGCTCGATCGATCTCGGCGCCCGCGCCGCGACCCAGCACCTGCCCCGAGCTCGACACCACGCTGCACACGTCGCAGCTCAGCCTCAGCGGCTAAAGACAGAGAGAAACAACGACAGATAAAGTCTGAGAAACCTTCAGGATTCCGACTCCAGTGGCCTGAAAGTGTACATTACGTCGCAGACTCTCGGTGAGTGAGTGGTGATTAAATACAGTCAGGTTCACCCCAGGGGAAGTCTGGAAGTGCACTGGTCCTGGCAGCCCGTGACGCTAATCGTCTGCGGTGTGAGGGCGGAAGAGAAGACCGCCGGTGCCAGCGAAAGGTCGGGCTGTGCCAGCTGAGCCGGCGCCAGCCATCACCCGAGTCGTACCCGTCACTCCCCTCCGCCCGTTTAGGCAGACGTAGTGCTGATCGCTATTGGACGAGTCCCTCCCCTTAAATCAGGGCTTGTTCTCGCTCGGTGCTCGGCCGAACGTAGGTAAAAGAGCCAGAGACCGACAGTGGCGGGGGCGCACCGCGCCACGCTGTCAGAACGCCACGTTTTTAATGGGTAACGTCTCCGATGATGACAAACTACTCTGCTGCAGACGCACAATGTCCCAGACTACAGACTGTGATAATAACAGGACATTTTGATTCTCTGTTACACGTCACGTGTGGAATATCAGCTCTTTTCATGCTCACGGTACAGCAGCTATAAACACTCGTTCCCTCGTCAGCCTTCCTTTTGTTTTGTTTTTTATTTAACAACGCACAAATCGGTGCTGATCAGGTTCCCGAGAATGATATCTGGCTGATTTAATGGTGTATTTCAGACCAGATCAGACTGTTCATCATGAAGAAGGAGAAAAACTCAAATAAAGACGATGATCAATCAATAGTAAAAATGAGCTAAAGGCGTGTGAATTAAAATGACATATCCATACACATACACAAACCCGGATTCCATGCGACGCCCACTGCTTTCCGAGCTCTCTCACGTAACGCTGATATGTTCTCCGAGACGCTGGGCTCAGGCTGGAGGCAGACAGTCTGTGAGCGTCTCCGGTGCCTGCATTAACACACAGCGTCTCCCGGGCCGAGTCCAATCTTCACAGCTCGCTGCACATCATCGATCGCCTCCCATATCCCCCCCCCCCGCCGCCCCCCACGGCTCTGCCAAAAGCTACACCATCTACATCATCCCCGAGACTCCATACACTCACATCTGACCCGACACTAAAACATTTCCCCGACTGATTGGAAAGCCCTGACGCAGTGCTGGGGATTGTAAAAGGAATATATTAAGATGCAAGAATGATTAAATCGGATGGCAGGAGAGAGTCGGAATGTGAAATGACCCCTCTGGGAGGTTAGAGCACCAGGAGCGCGGTGTGATCATTACAGCGAGGAACAGAACTTGTTCTAGACATGTTTAGGTGTATAGAAATATTCTAGTGTATAAATTATTGTCCTACAAGCCCCGCCCCCCATACCCCGCCCCCTCTGTTATTCCTGCTGTTATACCGCTATCTCACCTGTGTGGTTTGACTATGTGAGGACCGACGCGCGGAAAGATGGAAACTTAATCACGGCACCAAAACTCGCGGTGAATCCTGATGAACCGTACTTACGGCCACCGCGCGACACCGCGTAGCTGAGACAGGGGGATTAGTAGTTAACAGATTATGGGTCAAACTTCACTGAGTGATGATGTAGAATAATTATGAAGGTCTCGACTAAAACAACATGCACGAGGAAGCACAAAGGAGTTTTCATTTTCTGCAATGGAAAAGTTACTCGAACTAGTTACTTTATCAGAAAGTAACGCAGTAATGTAACGGATTAATTTTTGAAGACAGTCATTTTGTAATGTAATTAGTTACTTTAAAAAGTAACGGCCCCCCAACACTGTATGTAATACATATTTATTATATACTATATGCTAATAAAAATTACATTATTGTTTAATCCTATTCTCATTAAATAATTTAATAAGATAAAAACTTTTTTAAATAAGAGGCTGTTTTAAAGTAGTCACCGCCTGTATTTAACTTAGCTTACTTTTATTGGATCAATTAATATGTTTCAGCTGCAAGTTTAACCATATCAGAAGACATATCCTGTTTTCATGGCAAAAGTTGTTACTTTGTTTCAGAAGAGACAATTTATTACATAAGAAGAGATACGTACGTAAGATGTCACCGCGATTACAGAAATACTTGTTTAATGTGTTTTTCTTTTGGGTTAATTTTCTTTTAGAAAATATTTTCCAACAAACCCAATCAGCCAAACGGCCACCAGGAAATACAGGGAATAAAAACGATATAATAATTCAGCAGTTACATAAAGATGGCAAGCGTTCGTTAAAGAGACGAAGAACTTAAAACCGTAAAAAATAAATAAATAAATAAATAAATAAATAAATAAAAACCTGTCTGGTCACTCTGCCCTCTGCTGGCTGGGGGGTGGAATTGTCCTGAGCTCACATTTAAAGTTTTAGGTTTTAAATAGAGATGATGCGAGGACTAAATCATGTTTCATCAAATTAGAAGATAAAAGTGAAATATAAGTCATGGACACAACATCACAAAAAAAAATTTTTTCAAAATAAGAGTTGCTTTTGTTTTACACATTTCGCCAGCAAACCACAGACAGACCGCTGACCTCCTTCGCGTATGAATAAATCCCCCCCTTAGTGCTCTGGAGTAGCATGGCGTCTGTGTACGCGTTACCCGAGTAGCGTAGCAGACTGATTTTAAATGTTATAAATGTCAAATATTAAATGAATAAATAATAAGTGTGGATCTAAATTCCTAAATCATTCCTAAATCTATTTATCATGAACTAGAATGAAACTACACTCAGCAGAATTGATGAACTGATGATCCTGAAGTGTGTGAAGGACATGACCAGTGAGTTAGAGGAAGTTCTTCAGAAGGACTGTACCGTATATGTGTTGGGATACGACATCGGAGTAAAGGACCGTGCCAGGTTGGGCATGAGAGCAAGCGACCGCTCTGTGCGTCCGCGGTGAGCAGAAAGGCGCCGCGCTACACCCTGAGACGCGACCCTGGAGGCCGATGGCGTGTCACAGCGCCGGGGCTCGGCAGGAATCCGAGAATTATCGCTCGTGGCCGGCTGATGATGCTGCAGTGCGTCTTTTGATTCATTCTGGTGCTTAAAGCCATTAAGTCATTAGGTGGAAACGACGTCTTTGTCCGTGTCTGGTCCTGATTGACGAGGCTTTCATGAAGGTCTAAGTTGACACACAGATGTACACAATCGTTCATTTTCTATGCTGTAATAAAGCGCGATGTTAATGACGAACGCCGGATCGTAATCACTGTAATAATTCATCAAGAGGAGAAACGTCCACTGCAGTAACTGAGTCAGGGACTTTTTTTTTTTTTTTTTTTTTTGTGTAAACATTGTCCAGGACGGGATGTAATTCTGTAAAGTAATAAGTTTAATAATTAGACATTTTCAGTCACGTCGAAGCCCAAAAATTTACAAAAGCTATAATAATGTTGCTTCATTTTAGCCTACGTTGCTAGAATCCACCTAACTAGCGCTAAAGTGTTATTTGTCAGGTACGTCAGCATACGAACAGCCCACGTTCTCACCTTGAGAAATGAAATTTTGCAAGAACTTTGCCTCGGCATCCGAAGGATCTCTGGCATATTAGCATCCGAACGAACGCCAGCTAGGTCGCGTGTACATCCCGTAGCCGTTCAAAACTTGTTCAAAAGAGTGCGGTTTTTTTATTTTTTAATTTTTTTTTGCATTTTGTTCAAGATTTAGCAAAGGCATACTGTAGCGCCAAAGGACCCAACAGCGTTAGCAAGGCGATAGCAAGAAGAAAACTCTTCTTGCTTTTAAAGGCTTTTAACTCAGCCGGTGCCAAGAGGAATCATAAATTAAAGTTAAGTCGGTTTAACGTCTATTCATTTCATATTTGACCTCATCTACATGTCTTGTCAATGTTTTGTTTGTTTTTATACGCGAAAAATTTTATAATAGTGTTAGAAATTGGTAATATTGGTAATATTGAGTTTGACTGGAACGGATTATCTGCATTTACATTATTTCCTATGGGACCATGTGTTTCACAATATGAAATTTCGCCTTAAGAACTCGCCTCTAAATTTCCTATGTTGAGGTACCGCTGTACTTTGACTGCTCTGCACATCTGGGGAAAGAAAAAACAGATTTAGCTCATGTCTCGAACAGGGTTTCATCGTCCTTCACTAAAAGATACAAGTCGACACAAAAACGTGTGCTTTCGCACCAGACACGCTCATGATGTCATCTGATAATATGAGCCAATTTGATTCTAACCTTAATATCGACCCACGGTGTTCTGGTGCTAAAGCGAACCCCCGCAGCCGCTCTGTAATGGAAAAGCTGGGAGGGATTCGCTAATAAGCCCCGTCGGCTCCGGGTCTGGCAGCAATCTCAGCCGATCAAAGGCACTCGGCTCGAGGCTGGGATCGATGCGCGTGGGCTGCTCAAACACTCCTAAAAAGTGGCACGCGGAAATAACCTCCAGTGTTATTCAGTGAGCTGAAGCCCGAGTCGAGGCCGAGTCGAGGCCGCCCTGGAGCTGTACTCTGGCCTTTACGACCGAGGGCACTTCTGATACACACACCACGTCTACACACTCATGTCTTCATTCTCGAGACATCAAGGAACGCTAACTGAAAGTGATGTAACGTGTATCACGTGTACGTCTTGATGAGACGGCAAACAACAACAACCACAGACATCTAACAAACAACCAAAGAAAAAAAAAAACAGCTCGGAGCTGATTCTTTGTAACCCTGATTATATTCACACTGTACACCTGCGCCTTTGAGACTCCTATTTCCATAAACGCCATTGGCGCGGTGGAGACTTCAAAGCCGTCTGATGTCCAAACACCACCGTCATGGGGCGTGAAGTTCAAAAGGAAAAAAAAAAAAAAAACATCAGAGGTGATGGCGAGGATGTTGATTTTTAAAGGTACGCATATGTCGCTTCGGTCATCCCGCGGTAAAGCACAAGAGGACGCGCGATCACCTTTGATCATAGTTATTTGTCCTTGCACTGGCGATTTGGACTTTACTACACCACAAGACTGAATCGCCCGACTGGAAACGATTTAACTGATGTGTGGTGACCCGTGGCACTCCGGGACCGACACCCGCGCGCCACACGTTTCCTGTGACATGTAGCCGGAGTGACGAGAGAACAGGACGAGCTGGTTAAACTCCCTGTAAGGCTGCGTCCCACACGTGTCTCTAACCAGGACCCGGACCGCTCGTGTACAGACGTAGTGTTTAGTACATATGCTTCTTCTAGCAACGTATTTAACAGCTGCCATTTCCGGAGCATTACTAATATCCTTCTGGTAATGTCTGTCCTCTCGGCAGACGTCTTGGACGTGCTCCAGCGGAGTTATTCTCAGTCCTGCAAGACCAGGTTCGGACAAGGACAGACCCAGGCTTCAGCAGATGATGATTCATTAAATAGGTTTTGAAACAAACACATCATAAAAGGTTAAACAAAAATGTTTTAATTGCTTTATTGGGTCCTGGAGGGAACAAAAAGGATGCAAAGTCCCTGGAGCGCAGTTAAAAGTCATTATCGCTGCAACATCCCCGTCCCCTCGTCTCCCCCCCGTCCCCCCGATGCCACTACGAATCACAAATGCGTCTCTGATGATCCCCGCGGTGACCTTGGCAGGTCTGTGTGCACAGGCGGGCTGTTAGTGTCAACATTTTTACGTGAATAATTTCACAGATAGAGGGGGGAAAAGAAAGAATGGGGGAAACGACCAGACCATGTCGCTTTGAATGTGACCAGCAGCCGACCTGGGGGAGAAATCCACATCATTATGCGGAGATGAATAAAAGCTAAAAGACGCCGTGGTGTCACCGCCATCCCGTCTGGAACTAAACTACAAGCTGCATTTTTTTCTCCCCGAAGTACATAGCAGCTAGAGAAAGAGACCTGACTACACTCCACACACACACCCCACCCACCCCCCATTCCCCATCCCAGGGGTGCATATGTCCTCATGGGCAGATCTGAGTGGGCGTGTCATCAATGAAATGTACAGTAGGAGTCCATATAGTTGAAGAGTACGGTTGAAGAGTTTGTAGAGAAATAGTTAAAAGGTTAAAGCTAAAAATAAGCCGGTTGGCTTCAATACAATCAGTGCTATTATTATTATTATTATTATTATTATTATTAATACATACTATTATTATGTCATGAAGCGCACATACAGTATATGTCTGCTGTTGTAACTGTTCATAATGTCGCTTTTACGAAACATTTAGATTTCACTTATAGTGCAGGTTAAACTACAGGCAGAGATCTAAGTACTGCGAAAGTCGCATTAAATCCTGTCCAACAGTCGATTTGAGACGCGCCCACAGTCTGACGCATGCGCAGTACGCTGTCAAAACTCTGAAGAATACAGAAGGGCAGGCAAAGATTCATTCAATTCTGTGCAGTCAGTTTTGTGTGGCGCTCTGACAAAATCCGGCTGGACAGACATACAGACATACAGACACATGTTTCTGAGGCTGGCGTCTGGTCCTCTAATGTAGATATCATTGAAAGAGCGAGTTCTGACCGACATACAGACAAAACGTTCGAATGTTTTTTATTTATACAGATATATGAGCTGAATTAACAGCAAAGCCGCTCCTTGAAGGAAGTCTAAATTTTTTTTTTACAAACGTTTAGAATCTTCCGTGCTCACCGTAGCTGTAATTCTAAGGAAGCTAGTCTTCACACGCGTGACGTTTATAAGATCAGATATTTCAGCTGGCATTTAAAAAAATAATAATTTTAATACCAGGCTGTTGATGTGATGTAAAAGTTTCAAATAAAACATTCTTAAAGTTTCTCACCTCTTTCTTGGGAATGCTCACGTAGCCCGGATGAGGTTGTGGCACTTTGCGCTGCCACAACATCCACCGCAGGCGGAAACACTGTCCGAGTATGGGCTGTAGCCGGAAGTACGGCTTCTCCAAGTAATTCTCCAACACCACGACCAGCGAGATGGCCAACACCAGGCTGCTCGCTACCACCCACTTCCTCTGAGGCAGAGAATAAGATCAGCGTTAGGATTATCTCTACAGCCGAGAAACATAATCACATCGCTGAATCGATTCGATTCGATTTCCATGCATTACAGTTTTCGATTCACCAGCACTGATGTTTATTGTCTCCAGCAGCTACATTTCTTACAGATTTCACAATTTAAAAAAATATTTAGATTTTTTTCCCATTAATCATCTGCGCTACACTCCAGTCCAGCAGGTGGCAGTAGTGCACCAAACCTCCCCCGATAAAACAAACAGGAGAAAAAAAATACTAAAGATAAACTTTTAAAACAAGAGGATGGAAGGAATTTCTATTTGCTGCAAAAAGCTGTGATTCAAAAAAATGTTTTTAATCCATTTAACTTTTGTAAGTTTAACTAAATTATTTAAAAACCATGACACGTCTTATTCAACAAATCGAACAGACCAACAAAAGATCAATTGAAACGCATGGCTCTAGTCGTCGAACAGAAGTTATGGTGGTGAAATGAGATCTGGCAAAAGTTTGTGCACCCCACCGTTTTTTTGTTTTGCTTTTTAACGCGTCTCTGATCAGTGAGTCTCTCTGTCTCTATCTCGCCAAAATGTGGTATTTGTCTTTCAACAGTGATTAAGAACCATCGGAAGAACGAAACTCAAACTGCAGAGGTGTGAGAAGGTTAAACCACTTCAGGGCTTTAATACTATGATTAGCATTAGAAATAAAACCTGTTGTATTGGTTATTTATCTTCTCACATCAGATCACAGTGCATTCTGGGATCCAAACTCCGCTCAACCATGAGGAGATAACATTGTTGCAGTGATGCAGTCAGTATTGTACGGTACTGCGCAAAAGTCTTATATCAATATCGTATTTCTTCAAAATACAAAAAAAATTAATGATGAAAGTTTAGATGCTTTACTGCGACAGGCTGCAGAGTTTCTAAAGATGAACGTAAAACAACCCTCAGCAGCGACCTCGTTTCCCCTCTCGTCTGATCCGACCACTCAGCATTATTCAGCATCAGCAGTAAACTAATCACCGGATGATCATCTATAGACGTAAATGATTTTTTCATGCTTGAGGTCACCGTGTGGCCTAAACAAACAGAAGACATTTGTCTGAAGCTGCTCGGGAAGCCTGGAGAACTATTCCTCAAGACTCCATTAAAAATAAAGGTGTCAAGACTTTTGCACAGCACTTTAAATCCTAACACGGTGTCCTTGACGCTGCATCTGGTTGCTCCAGTGCTTCCTTTAAACCACCTTCTCACTTCACAATATTCATCGGAAGCAGAACTTTCAGAAGTTCAAAAGGCTTTGGAATCGACTCTGAACTTCTCTGAGGCTGTCAGCAGAACCCATCTGCGTGTCTCAGATCTCAGACATCAAACGTCTCGCCTGTCAGGGACACATGAAACGCCGAGCTGACACGCAAATGCGCGGCCATTTAGGGCTCACAAGCAACTATTTTGCACCGGGTTACATCATCGCGTCGTCTGGAGTCGCTTCTGGAGGGAAGATTAAAAAAGAGGACATCGGAGTGTGTGTGTGTGTGTGTGTGTGCGTGTGTGTGTGTGTATAGGTCAATTTAAAACAAAAAAAAAAGACAAAGAGAGGGAGAAACGGTGT
The DNA here is from genome assembly GCA_011419295.1 of Clarias macrocephalus. Classification (NCBI taxonomy): domain Eukaryota; kingdom Metazoa; phylum Chordata; class Actinopteri; order Siluriformes; family Clariidae; genus Clarias; species Clarias macrocephalus. The sequence continues at coordinate 24,025 of JAAGKR010006581.1, forward strand.
CTGGACATAACAGCAGAACTGATAAATGAATCTAATTTTATTGGTCATCCATGGAAAGTTGGCACTCGTACCCGTGGATGAGTTTTATGGATGACTTCATAGTCGATGTCTTGTAAACGCTGTCAGTGTCGTTAGCGTTCGATAACAGAGGACAAAGGTGAGAGATTGAGAAAAACATCCGTCCAGCGGGACAACGGGAGCCGTCACTCTCATCTGTTCTCATGGCACGCAGAGGCGGGAGGATGGGGGAGGAGAAAAAAAAAAAAAAAGACAAAAAATTCTCCGGCTTCATTTTCAAACCGAAGCCACAGATCACGGCAAAAACGGCGTGTCAAATCTGGGCGAGAGCGAGTCAATGAGCTTTCACAGACAGGCGACAGATCATCCTGCTATCAGTCGGGATAATCGCCGCAGAGGCTCGACGTTCTGCACAATTTCACCCATTACCGCCTTTTCTGCGAGAGAGGGATTACTGAGAATGACGCGGGGCAGGGGGGGGGGACAAGCGGTTGGAGGGGGGGGGGGGGGGACAATGCCAGGGTGGAACGTCTACCGCGTTCTCGGGGAATCGCTACAAGCACTAACTCCTCCCCCAAGACCACGCCCCTGAACTGCTTACGCCTGTTATAATCATCAAGCTGCTGAACATTTTCGGATAAGGTGAAGGGAAAGTTATCCTTGTACCAGGTTTGCTTTTGGAGTATAAAATTTATAGAAAGTAAGTATGAATAGAATCGCTAAAGCTAATGAGCATAAGCTCCGCCCCTCAAGCCTATATGTTATCACGATATAACGGCGCTGTCAGTCCATCTCCACGGCGTTTCTTTATAATCCTTTAAAATCTCTACATTTCTGTCTTTAATTTCTACGCAGTCTTTCCGCTGGACACTTCTCATGAACGAATCCATTTTAGCGTCGCATTCAATCCACGTAACAATTCCCAGAGTTCACAGAAGAGCCGCCGGCACGGCGGGGGGAGATAAGCGTTACCCGAGAGCTCTCCGGCGTGAAAATGACATTAGCATTGCTAATAATAGTAATAATAATAAAAAAAAGCATGGTGCTCTCCCACGCGAACGAGCCGTTAAAAATCCTATTCGGGATTATGGCAGAGTCGCGGTGGTGGTGTTTACCGTGCGCTCTACCTCCTCCTCCTGTTCACCCCTCGCTATTGCAGGGCCTCATCGTTTCCACGAGGACGTGCTTGTTAGCTTGGCAAAGAGACGAGATGGAGGAATGATGTAAGAGCTCCAGGAGTAATAATGTCAGTGCTTACGAGTCAACACCGTCTGAGCTGACACTGAGTAATGCGCGGCGAAGACGTGGAAGGAAACGTAATAAGAAGACTAAAAGGATGCTCTTAGCTCTCATCGCGTGGACGTGAAAAACAAAATGCTAGCAGCTCATGACGCGAGTGCTTCACTCGTCGTATCAGATCAGTCACTTAGCGATTATTTATTCGATTTTTTTTACACTGGTTTCATTTTGGAAAATGTTTCCTGTTTTGTCCACCATTTCCATGTTTTGTCTGAGCGTACAGATCCTGAGCTGTATCGTAACTACACTCTTTTTTTAATGAACTCGCCTCATAGAGGTTCACGTGTTATATGGTTAATACGCGCGTCTCTATTTCCATCTGCTCCTACAACACCACATCGATCGCGCGCTAATGTTCAGCTCGGGCCAGCGAGTCCGCGCCCCTGCGGCGGCCTGGAACTGATGAGGGCGATTCTGCTGCCAGGGTCGAAATCCGCTGCCGAGCTTAAAAATAGACGGAGAGAAGCTGGAGATTTGACGAACGTGCCACGAGCTGAGGAAAAAAAAAAAAACTTTTAGCTAGCATGATAAAAAAATACTAAAGAGAAAAACAGCAGGGATTTTTTTTTCTCATGTTTTCTGTGTTCGTGTGGACCGCAGAGCCACCTGCATGTCTACAAATGATTAAAAAGTGAATTAGATCCCCTTTAAGAAATGACTCGGTGTTCTCAGCGCTCGGGTGATTTTAATTACGCACTGGCCTTTCTTAAGAGTTTATGAGGATATTTACTGTAATACATTCATTAGACGTTCTTCATAATAGGGTTCTGAATTTAAAGGGTCACGGTTGTTACTTTCAGCTATAAACTTTCTGAAACTAGGATTTAAAACAAAACGGTCACCAGGCGAAGAAATGGAAACAGTCAGCGCCGAATTATGAATTATGTTCTGAATGATTACTTCTGAATTATGGATCGCTCTGTGTGGAAGCTGGAAAGTTCACCGGCGTGTACCGGACATGGCCAGGAGATGGCGCCACTCGTGCCTCTGCTCTATCTCTCATGGAGGAGG
>JAAGKR010006581.1:26372-42008 GCA_011419295.1 Clarias macrocephalus
CCCCCAGGACAATGCCAGGGTGGAACGTCTACCGCACTGCCATTATGGCCAAGCAAGACGTAAACGCTATTATGAGAAATGATGGAGAATGTAACTTTGATAAAAATCCTAGCCAGGAAATCATTCAAAAGTTCTCGGGGAATCGCTACAAGCACTAACTCCTCCCCCAAGACCACGCCCCTGAACTGCTTACGCCTGTTATAATCATCAAGCTGCTGAACATTTTCGGATAAGGTGAAGGGAAAGTTATCCTTGTACCAGGTTTGCTTTTGGAGTATAAAATTTATAGAAAGTAAGTATGAATAGAATCGCTAAAGCTAATGAGCATTCTCCGGCGTGAAAATGACATTAGCATTGCTAATAATAGTAATAATAATTAAAAAAAGCATGGTGCTCTCCCACGCGAACGAGCCGTTAAAAATCCTATTCGGGATTATGGCAGAGTCGCGGTGGTGGTGTTTACCGTGCGCTCTACCTCCTCCTCCTGTTCACCCCTCGCTATTGCAGGGCCTCATCGTTTCCACGAGGACATGCTTGTTAGCTTGGCAAAGAGACGAGATGGAGGAATGATGTAAGAGCTCCAGGAGTAATAATGTCAGTGCTTACGAGTCAACACCGTCTGAGCTGACACTGAGTAATGCGCGGCGAAGACGTGGAAGGAAACGTAATAAGAAGACTAAAAGGATGCTCTTAGCTCTCATCGCGTGGACGTGAAAAACAAAATGCTAGCAGCTCATGACGCGAGTGCTTCACTCGTCGTATCCGATCAGTCACTTAGCGATTATTTATTCGATTTTTTTTACACTGGTTTCATTTTGGAAAATGTTTCCTGTTTTGTCCACCATTTCCATGTTTTGTCTGAGCGTACAGATCCTGAGCTGTATCGTAACTACACTCTTTTTTTAATGAACTCGCCTCATAGAGGTTCACGTGTTATATGGTTAATACGCGCGTCTCTATTTCCATCTGCTCCTACAACACCACATCGATCGCGCGCTAATGTTCAGCTCGGGCCAGCGAGTCCGCGCCCCTGCGGCGGCCTGGAACTGATGAGGGCGATTCTGCTGCCAGGGTCGAAATCCGCTGCCGAGCTTAAAAATAGACGGAGAGAAGCTGGAGATGTGACGAATGTGCCATTTTTTTTTCTCATGTTTTCTGTGTTCGTGTGGACCGCAGAGCCACCTGCATGTCTACAAATGATTAAAAAGTGAATTAGATCCCCTTTAAGAAATGACTCGGTGTTCTCAGCGCTCGGGTGATTTTAATTACGCACTGGCCTTTCTTAAGAGTTTATGAGGATATTTACTGTAATACATTCATTAGACGTTCTTCATAATAGGGTTCTGAATTTAAAGGGTCACGGTTGTTACTTTCAGCTATAAACTTTCTGAAACTAGGATTTAAAACAAAACGGTCACCAGGCGAAGAAATGGAAACAGTCAGCGCCGAATTATGAATTATGTTCTGAATGATTACTTCTGAATTATGGATCGCTCTGTGTGGAAGCTGGAAAGTTCACCGGCGTGTACCGGACATGGCCAGGAGATGGCGCCACTCGTGCCTCTGCTCTATCTCTCATGGAGGAGGTGATGAGAGCGTTGGAGAGTAAAGAGTGCTCGCTCCGGCTCAGCAGAAGATGAGACCCGAACTAAAGCACGCCGTTGTACAGCACATTTGAATTCCACATTCTGTGAGTTAGTTTTCTATGTACGTGAAATAATAATATCACTGATTACATTAATGCTCATCAGATTACTTTTAACAAAATCAACGACTGTTAGTACTCACGATAGTAATATAAAAGAGTCTCTCTCTCTCTCTCTCTCTCTCTCTGAACTGGCACAACCAGCTCAGCTTCTGATTTTAAACACGCAATTATGCAGAATAGTCAACAGGTGGCGATATTCCTGCTTCAAATACAGTACCGTGGTTATGCAACGCAACAACATGTAGTCAGATATTTGCAACGGAGTAAAAATAAGAAGCATCCTTTAATAAAACTCCTGAAATACAGTACAGATGGGTGAAATATGTAGTATCTGGATAATATTATGAATCTGAATATGGAATATTAGATATAAGTACAGTAATAAAATAAACGCTGTACTTAGTGGAACTCCACCTCCGCTACTAATTTCTTTCATAACGTTTTGACGCTCTGTATTATTGCCGTATCGTCCTGGTGTCGAGTCTCGTCGTGACCTGGACGCTCGCCCGGCTTGGCACTGCCTGAGCTTTCCGCTGTTTCTCCTGCACTGGCTCTGAACACAACCATCTGTCGAAATCCATGAAATCATTCTGATAACCCGCGATCTTTACGCGCTGGGATTACTTGTGTTGCTGCGTCCTGACCTTTTAGGATGATTCAAGTTATTATTCTGAGACGGAAATTCCCAGACTGGATGCTCAGCTCAAAGCAGCCATTAGCGTATGTTTATTCTAGTATGTTGTTTGTGCAGTTTTTCATTTCAAATAGGCGAATGGGCAAAACTATCGTAACTGATTTCTGTAAGCGCACAAACGACAAACCCCGGAAAGGACATGAAATGAGAAATACTTAAAATGAGGCTTTTAATGGACGTTGGAGACAAAAAAAAAAAAAAAAAAAAAAACCACGAAAGAAAAAGATCCGGAACAATGTAAGAAAAATCATTGCTAAACATCTACTCTCAGTTTTCATTTATTTCTCTCTCTGTGAGGTTCCCGCCTTCTGCGTTATGACTGGATACAAGAATTCCATCTCATCTATGATTGGTTGGAAAACTAGAGCAAGGAGGCGGAATTTAAACTGTTGTGTTTTTAGCCCAGTTTAGCGCAATATTTATTAATTATGAAATTTCTTTCCCATCCTAAACCACATTTATGTATAATTAAGTGATTTAAAGATATTAATAATAATAATAATAATAATAATAATAATAATTAATGAGGCTAAGCGATCCCTCTTTCTGCATTATGATTGGTTGGAAGAATTTGATCTACTCTGTGATTGGTTCGAAACCTGGAGCAAAAAGGCGGGACTAAAATAATTGTCTTTTTAAGAACAGTATAACGGATCTGAAAGTGTATAAGTGACCAGGAGTTTTACTATATTTATATACTACCACACAGGACTAAACACTCGGCTCCTACTGACTGTATATACTGTATATACTGTAACACACTGCTCAGTGCACATCAATGTGGTGATGGGAAGTTTGAATCATTTTAGTGACTCGGTTCTTTGAATCTCGTTCATCAAAATGAACGAATCTTTTTTTGAGTCATTTAAGTTCATTTCGTTCTTTTGACCAGAAATAAAATAAAATGTTACATTTTCAGTAAACAGACCCCACAAATTTTGGCTCTAGTTCCAGTAATGAAAATGTTACAATGCAGCTGAGGACATATTATGATAAACAGAATGAGCGGCTCACCGTCATATCGTCTGGTCCGAGTCGTTCGTTCTTTTGCATCTATTGCACTTCATAGCGTCTATGGGAGTCACGTGACAAAAGAACGAACGACTCGGACTTGGAAGACTCATTGAGGAGAACCGTTCAGTTCTGTTTCCTGTACATGACCTACGGAGGCTTTGCGATGATTTGCACATGCGCGCCCAGTAGAACATGAACGAATCACTCTCCGAGACGACTCGTTCTTCTGAGTCACGTTAAAGATTCGTTCAAAAAGAATTTATCGTTCATGAACGACCCGTCACTACATTAATGCACATGAACTCATTTGAACAATACTTTGCACACTGTTATGCTGCGATGCTCATGACGAGATATTTCAATTTCAATTACATCCTAATTCTATTTTTTTTACAGCCAAAAGTTTTCTACATTTTCTATACTGTAATTTATTATTATTATTATTATTATTATTATATCCTTATTTCAGATGATTTATCTTTCTTTTACATTGGTGGCTGTTGAAACATTTCCCTGCATGTCATAGTGTATGACTGTGTATGTGACAAATAAAATTTTCATTTGATCATTTTTTTTTACTTTTGCTTATTTATTTTACAGGACAAGATTTTGTTTCTGTCAGTGTATCTGCTGGAGTAAAAAAAAAAAAAAAAAAAAAAAACCACTGATAAACTCTGAACTCTGATTAGTGAGCTCGTTAACGTTAACCAGGCACACAAATGTTAGTGTTCGGGCGCTAATGTAGGTTTGTCCTGCGCTGATTGCTGGTTTGCTCGATAAATCTGTCCTGAAATAACCGGGGAAGCTGACAGGAGCCCCACGTCTAACGGTGTGTTTATTCGGACAGACCAGCCGTCCCCGTATATCTGAGCTAATAATAACTCGCGAGCGAGCAGGACGATTATACAGACGTTTCTTTACTGAACAAGCCTACTTCTTCTTCCTCATGTTTAAACCATTTTGTTCGAAATCTTGCATGAATTTTTAACGCTATGAACTTAGACAAAGCGTAGACAAAACAGTCAAGAACATCGCATAAATATTAAAGTCACACCCAATCATAATATAAATACACATAAGAGCGTCTGTTAGGAACCTTAACCCAGCACGAAGACATGATGGAAATCAGTGTGGAAGAAGTTAAAAGCCCTTCCCGGCTGTAAAGCACGGTGGTGGCGGCATCGTGCTGAAAGTTACAAACCGCTGACCCTCGTGCGCTCCAGAATCTAACCTCAGCAGTCTAACCGTGGCTGTTGAATGGTCAGTAATCAGCGGCTTGGTTAAGACTGATGAATGCGTCTGCATCGGCGCGGCTCGTCCCATGTATCGGTTCGTCCTGATTAAAAAGCCACTTCACTACAGATGGGACGACGGCTTAGACGGCATCTGATTCACTGTAATCAGAAAATAATTCTCTTCACTCCTCACTAGAATCTCAGGAATTACAGGCTCTCTCCTGTAGATTACTGCTATTGCTGAGAAGAGAAATATTCGTCCTCATTAATCTATGTAAATTAAGCCTGAGACACCTGCGTGGCCATGTGGACGGACGCCAGCATGGGCATGTTTTAAATACGCTGCTCTTCATCATCCTGTCCAAATGATCTAATATCCGTCTGGATTTTTTGAATTCCTTCCTGCACCAGATTCTTTCACTGACTGGTTTATATTTGTCCCCAAAGCATTAAAAACACAGGTTTGTTCAAAATGATAAATACTTTCAACCTAAATTGTTAGCTATTGTGTGATGAACTCTTCTAGGCTCCACTTTAAGACGCGTGTGTGAGGAACTCGAAGAAGACACTGCTCCATCTAGAGTCTATACGACCTAATCAAGTTCACCACCACCTCCCGTAGCTTCATATTCTTTACACACGTTACATACTGGACAGTCCAGGCTGTAATGATTAGCTGTTGGAGAAGAAAAATAAGTAAATAAAAATGCCTGTATTAGTACAGAAAGATCCATTCCAGTAGTTCCTCAATCAGAGCCGGTACCTGTTTTTGGAAAAGGAACTACTTTTGTTCATTAGACTCCCAGTGGGTCAGATGTTTACATACACTCAGTTATTGTGTTGCCTTTAAATCGTGTAACTTGGGTCGGACGTTCCACTTCGCCTTCCACAAACTCCTTACAACAAGTCGCTGGAGGTTTAGCCCATTCCCCCCCTGACAGAACCGGTGGTACTGAGTCAGAATTGTAGGCCTTCTTGCTTTTTCAGTTCTGCCCACAAATGTTCTATTGGATTGAGGTCATGGCCGCTCCAATACCTTGACTTTACAGGTAGTACCCGACTTACAATCAGGTTTCGTTCCAGGAACACGTTCGTAAGTCGGATCTGTTCTTAAGTCTGACAAAGTGGAATCACTGTTGTCTGGCTCACTGAAAACTTTTTCTTTTTGTGTGACTTTAACAAAGAACCTCTGTAATGACACTTGCTTTTGCCTCCTTTTGCGCAATGTCTTGGAGACAAAAATTTTAAAAATGCTTTACGCACACACACATGGTCACAATGCTTCAGTATACAGTACACGTGCGTACGGATGTTGATTATACAAGTGAGGCACACACACTGAGACCGAGCATGGGAGACGATTACCAACACTCCACCAGCGCGAGAGAGAGAGAGAAGAACCATTGGCTTAGTTATCACGTGCAAAACCTCACTTGTTTATCAAGTTAAAATTGATTAAAAATTTTTGCTCGTCTTGCAAAACACTCGCGGACCAAATTACTCGCAATCCAGGGTGTAACTTTATTGGACTGTGAACTTTGTTTTGTTGAGAATTTTCCAAAATTAAGATTATTCGCCATCAGGACAGCTTTACAGGACAGACTTTTTCTATCATCATGCTCCAGGACTGATTCATTGAAACCGATGAGGCCAAATCATTTCTCCCGCACACACACACACACACACATACAATATACAGGACTTTGGACATTTTATACATTCACTTACACACTGAACATATTGTATATAATTGTAAATATTGGTATCTGGTGCCCTGTAGTGTCTATTTTTTGTACAATACACGTGAGCTATATTACTTCCGTGGATTGTTCGCATATACGAATCTTCGTAGAACGTAGGTAAGTTCCGTTCGTAAGTCGAGGACTACCTGTATGAACCATTTTGGAAGTTTACATTGGGGCATGGTCCATTGGACAACCCATTTGTGACAAAGCTTTAACTTCCTGGCTGATGCCCTGAGATGTTGCTTCAAATATATCCACAACCTCTAATCATCCATCCTCATGATGCCACAATGATTTTGTGAAGTGCATCAGTATCTCCTGGAGGCAAAGCACCCCCACAACGTGATGCTGCCAACCCTGTTGAGATGGTGTTTTTCAGACACAACAATGATCATGATGACCAAACCGTTCAATTTTAATTAATCAGACCAGAAGACGTTTCTCCAAAAAGCAAGATCTTTGTCCCCAAAGCGTAGTCTTGCTTTTTTTATTTCAGTTTTGGAGCAATGGCTCCTTCCTTGCTGAGTAGCCTTTCAGGTCTCAGGTTTGCCTTTGGTTTGACTGTAGATATTTTTCCTCCAGTCTCTTCACATGGTCTGTTGCTGTTGTTCTGGGATTGATTTGTACTTTTTGTACCAAAGTACGTGTCTCCTTCCTAAGCAGTATAATATCTGTGTGGTCCAATGGTGTTCATATGTGCGTGGGATTGTTGTTTGTACAGATGAACGTGGTACCTTCAGACATTTGGAAATTGTTCCCAAGGATGAACCAGACTTGTGGATGTTTACATTTTTTTCTGAGGTCTTGGATGAAATTTTTTTCCCCATGAGGTCACACAAAGGGGCGGTGAGTTTGAAGGTCAATCAATGATGTCAGTCAGAAGCTTCTAAAGCAATGACTTAATTTTCTGTTTAAAGACACAGTCAACTTGGTGTATGTAAACATCTGACCCTGGAATTTTTATTATAGTGTAATAATCTATCTGTAGGCAATTGTTGGAAAAATTACTCAAGTCATGCATAAAGGAGATTTCTAACCGACTCTCCAAAGCTATAGTTTGTTAACATGAAATCTGTGGAATGCTTTAAAAAAAAAGAAGAAGAAAGTTTTAAGACAACTAAAGTGTATGTAAACTTGCAGCTTCAACTGTACATGTTTCTTAAAAGGGTTGTCGTCCCAGTAAATGTACTGGGTTCCCAGAAAAGAATTAGCCAGTGGATAGCATAAAGCTAACAGGATTCTGAAAAAGTTCTTAGTAGTGGTGTTCTTAGTAGCTGAACTATTTTTTACATCTCCTGGACTGTAACCATGGCAACCAGCAAGCATGCCACCCTTAGTATATTTCTGTTTTGAATCACCATTAGGGAACCCAGGGAGAAGTCGTGCAGGGTTTGTTCCAATGCAGCTTCCTCCAATAGAAATACCTGCAAAATTACTCAAAATCTGGGGATAAAAAGGTGGAAATAAACAGTTACTCAGTTCCTGGAAGTGTTTTATCCAGTATTCATTATTTTAGTAGATGTTTAAAATTGAAAAGTGCTGCTTGCATAAAGATTCCACCCCTTCTGAGTAGCTTAATAGAGCCACATTTTACTGTAATTGTTATTAAGGTTTTTATTAGACTAACAGATGGATTTTTACTCAGGAGAACTTTTCAGAACCCTGTGCATTAGTGACGTGTCGTTCATGAATGATTCGTTCTTTTTGAAGGAGACTTTAACGTGCCTCAGAAGAACGAGAAGTCTCAGAGAGTGATTTGTTCATTTTGTTCGTTCTTTTGTCAAGTAACTTCCATAGACGCTATGAAGTGCAAAGATCCAAAGGAACGAACGACTCGGACCAGAAAATATGAGCTGCTCATTCCGTTTCTCATAACATGTCCTCAGCTGCATTACAACATTTTCATTACTGGAACTAAAGCCAAAATGTGTGTATGTAGACGTGCTGGAGGTCTGTTTACTGAAAATGTAACATTTTATTTTATTTCTGATCAAAAGAACAAAATTAACTATATGACTCAAAAAAACGATTCGTTCATTTTGTTGAACGAGATTCAAAGAACCGAGTCAGTAAAATGATTCAAACTTCCCATCACTACTGTGCATGAAACTAGTTACAAAAATTCCTGGGAGCTTGAAAAGGTTTCTTTGGTGATAACAAAACTAACGTTACCAAATAATCCCTGGATGTTTACAAGTGATGGACGTAACCATGGCAACCATTAACGGCAACTACTGCTTGTGAAAATATAGCTAAGTTTTGCTAGACCTTTAGGTGAGTTTCTTTCTAGGGATTTTAAAAATGGATTTATCTAGGCATTTCTCCAAGCTTGTTTCAATACAGACAGAACGAAAGTTCTGAATTCCTGAAAAAGGAGATTCACAAACAGTTCCCAGGTTTCTGTAAACCAACATTCGTAGTGCACTATGTTGTAGTATTATTACTGCATGCGCTGAGGCGTAACCATTGTGACCAGTAAGTATGGAACTGTCAGTAAGGCTTTGCCATGGATTTAGGTTCATTTCTATCCTCCATAATTCCTTCGGTAGAAACTGGTGTAAGAGGTTAAAATTCCAGGAAAAGTTCCCAGAAACCTTTAGTGTACAAGAGCCTGAGGAACGGAATTCCTGGAAAGTTTCCTCTAGTCTACATGAGCCTGAAAAAAAAGGTCCAAAACCAAAATTTCTAATAATGTTCCTGAACAGTTTCCAGGTGGAAACAAGCCTTATTACCAACTTTACCACAATCCCGGGGAAAAAAACAAAATAGTAACTTACTGTATGTTCCCAAAATCGTTCATCTGATCTGTTTATTTTTCCCACCAAAGGAGTTGAGCATAAAAGAGAATTTATTTTCCTGAGAAGGTTCCTAAACTGTCTACAGAAGTGTGATATCAGGTACTGCACAGAAACATTACTAGCAGTGCCACCGGTTGCCATGGTTACATCCCAGCATGCATGCACTAAATAGTAGTGATGGAAATCACCAGGGCCACATGATATGTAAGTAATCGATTTATTCCACATCTCTACTAAACACTATGGCGAATACACCGATCATCCATCCACCCATTCATGTATCGTCACGCTGACTCAATAATGTGTTTAAAAATATATATTTTTACATTTCTAATAAAGATGAAGCAGTCGATCAGCCAGTGACCAGATTCAGCTGCTTTTCAGTTTGATTGGCCGGTGATCACCGATCAGCCTCCGATTTTGAGAAGCGTTTTTGTTCCGAGTGATAGATTACAGATTACAGATTGATTACATTATCAAAATTTTTCTCCAAATTAGTTTTAAACCCACTCATTACACACACTTACAGCAGTCCCACAAGACCACGAGCACGACCACGTTAGAAGCCACACGCGCACACGCAGCCACTCAACCCCCCCCCCCTCAAAATTTTTTGTTTAAATTACTTTAAAGTTAAATGTTGAACTCTCATGTTTGAAGTATGAATGATTTTCTCACTCACTCATCGTCTATAGCGCTTAATCCTGTTTTCAGGGTCACGGGGAGCCGGGAGTCTATCCCAGGAGACTTAGGGCACGAGGCGGGGCACATCCTGGACAGGGTGCCAATCCATCACAGGGCAGTATGTAAATACTCTCCTATTTAAATCCTGAGCTTGTTTTTCAGGTCAGAAAACTAAATGCTATAAGGAACAGGATACATTTAATTACTCAGGAAACTTTTTTGAAAGTTTTATAATAAAAAATTAAAAATCAGGGAAAAATGTAATATCGAATCAGGATATTTATTAAATCGTGATCCTGACTGCTGATTCGTTCATTTTACTGTATTCTGTTATATACCTTCATACATATTTAAAAAATACTTTCTTAGACAATGTTACTCTGTATACTTATGGGTGTTTACTACTTTACTGGTCCTTTCCCTCTTTATTTGTTTATTCATGTATTTATTTTCTAACCTTTGCAAATACTTTGATTTTATCAATTGTCAACTGTGTAATATTTGTATACGGCGAAGACACAGTACTGGTAATGATTTTATTATTTCTTTAATATTATCCATATAATACAGAAAATGCGTGTGGCCAAAGAAACGACTTCTGAGGTTTATGTAACATGAAAGTGACCAATCTTGCTTTCCTAAAGGTTTCTAAAAAAAAAAGTTGCTAACTTCAGTCGTTTAAGAGAGATGATTTCATACGTGCCCCAAAATCCGCCATTTTTCAGTGTTATACTGTCTCGCTTCAAACAATAACCATTTAAAATACAAATTATTTATATTTCTTAATGAGAAATTAGTACTGATGGTAAAATCGGTGTAAGTTTCTAGAAGCATATGACCTGTAAAAATTGGTGCTTAAATAGTTTTTTGGTAAAAGCTTAAAAAGCAAAAAGATCTGTAGTGTCCGTAACCATGTCAAATTCATGTTGCAATATTTTACCAATTTAGCATTTTAGTATAATACACCTTTTCAGGTTTTTGTCTTTTCATGAGAAATTTAAATCAAGTTTCATCTGCACGACAGTTAAGATCGTTGAAAGATTTTAATAAAAATAAAAAAAAAACGGACACAACAGACATGAAAGGACATGAAACTGTATTTAGCAAATGTGTTTCTTTTTATCTAATAAAAATATAAATGTGTTCCATATTCACAAAAATCAAAGAAACGTGGATCGGGAGATAAGAAGCGTTAAGTATAATGAAAAATGGTGTTAAAGTATATGATCAGATCTGAAAACTCACTTTTTCACCCTGAGTCAGAAACTTTTTCGCACCAATACCATGTTTTGGCCGATGGTCTTTCTGTTGTATTTTAAGCGCTAATAAAAAACAATCGTGATACTTAAAGAGTTGCAATATTAATCGAATCGACACGGAGGTATCGTGATAACGTGGTATCGGGAGGTGACTGCTGATCCCCATCACTAATACACACACAGGCTGTGTGGGGCTAAATTTGTTGTTTGTTTTATCTGGGATGTTGTTTAATTACAATTAATAACAACAACAATAACAATAATAAGAATAAGAAGAAGAAGAAGACTTGAGGACTCCAGGATTAAAAGCAGGTTTATGTTTGTTTATTTCCACTAAACCCTGTTCTAGGTGATGATGAAGATGAAGATGATGAAGATGATGATGATGATGAAAGCCCTTAGGGCATTGAGGCAGTAAGGAGAGCCGCAGTGTCCATCTCACACACACACACACACACACACACACCGCCGTGCCGGAGATCAGTCGCTTCCCTTACAGAACGCATGTTTATAAAGCACAGTGTCTGTGTGTATTATACATATATATAAATAAGCATAAATAAGTGCCCCCCCCTCTCCCGCCTCCCCCCGCTCACCTTACAGATCCAGGCCATTGTGTGCGCGGCACTGCACCGTTATGCAGCCCGGCGGCGGTGGCGGCGGCGGCGTGTGTGTGTGTGTGTGTGTGTGTGAGCTTCACGGCTCCTCTTGTCCTCGTTCTCCTCGCTGTTTACGGCCTGATACCCGCGCGCGGCGCAGAAACACGCGCATAGTGTGACAGCGGAACAGCGGCGCCTTTATTCTCTTATTTCTATTTTCCTAAAGAGACTCGGAGCGACGGCGAGACCGCGGGATCCCATTGGCGGACGGGTCTCGCGGGCTCCGCCCCCCCACCGTCACGTGACTCGCGAAATCTCTGATTCCCTGAATAAACAACGCCAATAATAATAATAATAATAATAATAGTAATGTGATTTGTGGTAGTAAAAGAAGTACAATAAATAAGTAATTTACGGTCATTGAACAGGATTAAACGAAATAACTTTATAATAAATATAATATAATATAATATAATACAAATAATAATAAAAGAATGAGTATATATACAGTGTGCAATATATCGTTATAGTTTCTATTATACTGTACATATAATTAGCAGTCGTAGTAAAACATTACATTTTAAACATTCAAAATGCAGCTGTTTTACAGTGTGAAGGGAAATAATTATACAAAATTAATTACTAAATCATAAAAAAACGAAAAAAAATGCAAAATATTAATAAAAGATATACAAGTCGTTCCAGTAAATAATAATAACAGTTGTTGTGATTATTATTATAGTACTTGTTGTTGTTGCTGCTCTTCTTTTTTATAATTACAAAAAAAAGCAGACAACAGCAGCAGCAGCAGCAACAACAACAACAACAACAATAATAATAACAACAACAACAATAATAATAATAATAATTATTATTATTATTATTATGTAATTTGTACTTGTATTGTTGCATAAAAATAAGAAAAAAGTGAATAAAATAAAAATTTAAAGAAAGTTTAAATATTAAGCAATGTATGATGATAGTCCTATAAAATGGATGTACAAAAAGCAGCTGGGATATTAAATTAGGTTAACATTTAAAACATAAAAAATAATGCATGTTTAAACAAAAACAACAATAATAATTATATTATTATTATTATTATTATTATTATTATTATTATTATTATTATTATTATTATTACCAGTAGTGTTAGTAGTAGTATGAAAGAAGCTAACAATAATAATACTGTATAATAATAATAAATATATTGTTATTAAAAATTATTATTATAATTATTATTGTTAACTTCTTTGACATGTACAAAAAGACAATAATAATGATTATTATTATAGTAATTATAATAGTAATTATAATAGTAATAGTATAATTAATAGTATATAATAGTAATTATAATAGTATTAATAATAATACTGATTATATAATAATGATTAATAATTATATAATAATAATATAATTATTATTATGATTATTATGATATACTTATAATTATAATAATTATTTTATTATTCTACAATATTGTAGTATTGTATTTTTGTCCTGACATATACGAAAATACATAAAATATTATTATTTTATGTATTTTCGTATATGTCAGGACAAAAATACAACAATACTACAATATTGTATTGTACAATTGATTTATTATATTATTATAATATTATACTGAACAACATTATAATTATTATGAATTAGTATTAATATTATTCGTACAGTGTAAAAGTAAAATAATTCAACAAAAGCTCAATAAAACTGGCAAATAATTATCACTAATATAATAATAGCAAATACATCAGCAGCTTTCAAAATTGTACACTGGTTTGCTGTGTGACGTTGCAATAATGAAACAAAATGTAGTTCAAAAATATACAAACTTGCAAATCATCATAATCATTATCATTATTAACATAATTAATATGTATAATAATGTGCAAGTAGTTTTATGAAATAACAGTATTATTATTATTATTATTATTATTATTATTATTTGTCTTTCGGCTGGTCCCTTTAACAACAAAAATAATAATTAATTACTTGAGCATAGCATGCTGTTATTGTAAAACAATCAACTTCAGGGAGGTAAGTGTGTCTCAGCTTCACCTCATCACTGATTAGTTTCACGCAACAATAAAACATTCACAAAAAAATAAAATGACACTGAAAAATACATGTATAATTAAGTCTAATTAAAGTACAATTTACAGCAAGGATACAACGTGCGCAAGGAAAAATATAAAATGATGTTTTATTGTAAATATATAATACAGTATAGTACAGGGGGCACAGGATGGCTGTCTTGGCGTGAGGGAATCAGGCCGTGCAACATGGAGCCGAGGTAATTGTGTGTAAATTACCAGCTGTGGTGGAAATCAGCGAGAGGAGAAGGAAAAGAGTTTAAAAGGTTGCAGATGTGGTGAAACATTAGAAATCCATTTGACTTTGAGATGCAAAGAGGGAAAAAGGAGCACAGCAGCAGCGGCGGCTTCTCCAGCTGTCACAGTCGGGTTTGGTTTCTCTTAATACACAGAGTTTCACATCATACAGTATAGAGGATTAACTTCAGTCGTCAACAAGCGTCCGCTGACTTGTGATGGGGCCAAGCACTGTGATATACTGTACTGTACATTATTACAGTTTAAATCATACACGAGGAACAATAACTCTAAAATCTTAACAGTACAAAGACACCAACCAGTGTAATAAATAAATGTTAATGAGTATGAGATAATACATTATTAAATACTTTATAAATCTATATCTTTATGAATCTATATAAATAAAAGATTTTTGTCTGTACATTGGTCAGAACTCACTCTTTTAATGGTATCTTTATGCTTCATACAATGGAGAACACAAAACCAGTCTGGGGAAATTTCTGTCTGTCTGTCTGTCTGTCTGTCTGTCTGTCTGTCTGTCTGTATGTCTGTCTGTCTGTCTGTCTGTCTGTCTGTGTGTCTGTCTGTCTGTATGTATGTATGTCTGTCTGTCTGTCTGTCTGTCAGTGTGTCTGTCTGTCTGTATGTATGTATGTCTGTCTGTCTGTCTGTCTGTCAGTGTGTCTGTCTGTCTGTATGTATGTATGTATGTATGTCTGTCTGTCTGTCTGTCTGTATGTCTGTATGTATGTCTTGTCTGTCTGTATGTCTATCTGTCTGTATGTCTGTCTGTCTGTCTGTGTGTCTGTGTGTCTGTCTGTCTGTATGTATGTCTGTCTGTCTGTATGTCTGTATGTATGTCTGTATGTATGTCTGTCTGTCTGTATGTCTGTCTGTCTGTCTGTCTGTGTGTCTGTCTGTATGTATGTCTGTCTGTCAGTCTGTCTGTCTGTCTGTCAGTCTGTCTGTCTGTCTGTCTGTATGTCTGTCTGTCTGTATGTCTGCCCAGACAGATTTTCTTGCAACATCATGCAAAACTGGCTGGACAGAATTTAATGTTACTTTGAAAGTACTTAGATATCTGCCTGAAGGTAAACCTGCACCATAAATCAAATAAAAATGTTGAGTAAAAGTGAAGTTATGAACAGTTATGTGAATTTTAACACGCTGGAGTCGTTTTAAGACAAAACCTCATCTTTATCCGATCCAAGCAGGCAGTCCGATCACGGCTCTGGCGTCCTGAGAAAACTTTCTACCTTGATGGTGTTCAAGCGCTAGTGAAACACTGGGAGAAATGCGTTAGTGTACCAGGGGATTATATAGAGAAAATAACGGATGTTTTATTCTCAGAATTCTGTTATTCTGCACAATCAGAAGTCCAGCTTTAACTTGAACTCGCCTCGTTTTAAAGAATGACATCCTTTTTTTTATCCACTACTGGTTACATTTATTTAAGTTTTTTTTTAAAAAAGGGTGTAAAAAGGAGACAAAAACAACATTAAGTCCTCCATCCTTTAGACTATAGACTCCTGGTATAAATTTTAAATAACCTGTGCACCTGTGA
>JAAGKR010006582.1:0-41999 GCA_011419295.1 Clarias macrocephalus
GTTGCAGCACCTTTAACCGCCCTGACACGACCATCATCTCACCCCTTCATCCTCAACTCTACCGCCATCTCTGCCTTTCAGGAACTGTGTCATCGCTTCACCACCGCACCAATCCTCCTCCATCCAGATGCAAGTAAGCCATTTGTTGTGGAGGTGGACGCTTCGGATGTGGGCGCCGGAGCCGTTCTCTCCCAACGAGGTCCAGACCAGAAGCTACATCCTTGTAGTTTCTTCTCCAGGAAATTTAACCCCACTCAGCAGCAATACGGGGTAGGGGACCGCGAGCTGCTAGCCATAAAGTGGGCCCTGGAGGAATGGCGACACTGGCTCCAGGGCACCAGAGAGCCGTTCATCATCTGGACCGACCATCAAAACCTAATCACCATCCGGAATCTAAGACAGCTCAACCCAAGACAGGCACGGTGGGCTCTTTTCTTCGAGCACTACAATTTCCATCTGTCGTACCGCCCGGGGTCCAAGAACACCGAAGCCGATGCCCTCTCTCGACAATACGAAGAGGACGTTCCCCGGGCAGACCCTGCGCCTGTCCTCCCACCATCCAAGATAATTGCACCTCTCCGCTGGGAGTTGGAAACAAGGGTTCGCCAGGCACAGGCTGCGGAAATGGAACCGGCAGGAGTGCCAAAACGCACCCTCCAATTCGTCCGGCGTGCCTTCTGGTGGCCGTCCATGGCAAAGGACACAGAGGAATTCGTCCAGGCATGCCCAGTGTGTGCCAGGGCTAAAGACACCAACCAGCCAACACCAGGGGAACTTCAACCACTCCCGGTTCCCCGTTGGCCCTGGACACACATTGCCGTTGACTTCATCACGGGCCTGCCGGTCTCCGAAGAGAAGGATACCATCATGACTATCGTCGACCGATTCTCCAAAGCCGTGCACTTGGTGGCCCTCGCCGGACTCCCTCATCTGGGCTGAACTCTCCCACAATCTCCATGTTTCGTCCGCCACCGAGTTAAGTCCATTTGAGGTATGCCACAGTTTCCAACCTTTGATGTTCAACCACCAAGAACCGGAGGTTGATGTGCCGTTGGCCCAACGGTTGGTCCGTAGGTGTCGGCGGCTGTGGGACCAAGCAAGAGCAGCCATCCATCGTGCCAAAACTCGCTACACCACTCAACATCGCCGTCGACACCCTCCGGGACGGTTGTACAATGTAGGTGACAAGGTCTGGCTATCAACAAAGAATCTGCATCTTAACACAGAATCCCGTAAACTTTCACCCAGGTTCATCGGCCCTTACCGTGTCACCCTCCGGATCAACCCTGTCACCTACCGGCTCCGAACCCACCCGGTATTCCACACCTCTCAGCTCAAACCCTTTATCACTTCACCTATGGACGGGGGGGTACTGTCATGCGCACTCAACGCGACCGGCACTAGGACCCGAAAGTAGTACGGTCGCGATTCAGGAAGTATAAAAGGAAACAAGATGGCGACAACATCACTCAGTCATTGAGTTTTCCAATGCCATCTCCGACGCTATTTCTCCAATTTCGTGAGTACTCACCATTTTGTGCCATTTTCCTGATTGAGTGTGTGTTGTTAGAACGCGGGTTTAATTGTGTAAACTCTTGCTCTCTGTGTGAGAGAGTTCTAAGAATAAATCGCATGGTTATCCTGCCTGCTTGCGCTGCTTCCGCGTTTGGGTTTATCCTCCACGTTACACGGGCAAACTGCTAGTTTTCTGAATCGCCTCCGGTTGTCCCGTGACAAAAATAAAATATAATAAAATTTTAAAGAAAGAAAGAAAGAAAGAGAGCTTTACATGAAATCGGTTCCCCGGGGGATAGTTGTTCATAGTTTTTATGCTTAAGTGTTACACTTATACAGTTATACACTACAGATAATGGCAGCTTGGCTGTCTGAATCTACCATATTGCCAATGTTGGACCCTTAGGCAAGGTCCTTCACCATGTAAAGGTCACAAAGGTAACAGTGACCCACTGACGTAAATCTGTGAAACTGTGGAAAGCTGTCCATTCATGCTGTGGCCTATCTTCAGTTTATGAAGATGAACTTAAAAAAGGATTTAGATGAAGGTGCCCTCTAGTGGTGTGGCAGTAAATTGACCCAGGCTGGTATGACATATGCATGGTTTCTTGATGAGCCTATAACTGTTAATTTAAAAAGTTTGTTTGTAAAGATCGTAGAGCAGCACGTGTTGTAGTGGTTAGCACTGGTGCCTTGCACCTCCAGAGTTCGGGTGGGATTCCCGGGAGATTCTCCGATAATCTGGAGTCCAGGGTGTACCTCACCTTGTGCCCTAAGTCTTCTGGGATAGGCTCCAGGCCCCCGCGACCCTGAATACAAGATTAAGCGGTTTAGACTATAAGTGAGTGAGTGAGAGAGTGTATAGTTTGTAAATCTGTTAAAGTGACAGTTAAACTGTAAGGTTGGCAAAATTCATTCTTTCTCTCACTCTCACTTCCCTTTGAGAATCCCTTTAAGATAATTAATACATATTTTTGAAAACGATGCCTAGAACATCTCAGAATAAAGCTTCTGTCAACATGAGTTTCCTTGCTGGTATGAATTCTTCTTGCTCCATATCTTGGATTGTTTTAAAAATACAAATTCAATCTGAAATGCTAAATCATCATCACTAAACTGACTGAATAAGTTGTTGCAAATTAAATTATAATGTGTTGGGAAACATGCAATAGGCAGAAGTACTTGAGCTTCACCCCTTAGTCCCTGTGTCTGCTGAAGCAATCTGAATTGTAATCAACAGTAATTCCATGCACAGGATACACCAGGTGCTGCGATTACTGGCGAGCTGCCCAGAGGCTAAAACTTTACAGTGGTTTATAGACTGATCTGATGAGAGAGAGAGAGAGAGAGAGAGAGAGAGAGACAGCTTGAAACAGAAAAGAAAAAAATAATGGAGCAGTCAGCCCTGGAGGCAGACCACCCCTGCTGCACGTAGTCACTGAACTGCTAACAAATGTCATGCCCAGCTCTGACATCTACCTAACAGAGGGACCTGGTGAAAATTGCCAGGGGGGCTTCCTAATACTGCTGTCCGTTAGCCTGGGTGAAAGAGGTTGCAGCCGTATTAAGGAGGAAATTTCCTTGCCTGGTTTGTATCATAACCCATACTGATCTGAACTTTCCTGTGTGATGTGCGAACCAGTGCAGCTGAATGAACTTTAGAAAGGAACATTTTAAATAGTAATGGCTTGTAATAGCAGATATTGAAAATGAAAAGAAATGTGGGGCATGGTCCTGTGACAATATAACTGATCTCTTTCCATCACATATGGTCATTTATCGTGCTGTGAAAAATAATTTGGCCCTGCTTGGATTTTTTATTGTTTTACATATTTGTTACACCTAAATGTTTGAGATCAACAAGCAAATTTAAATATTACACAAAGATAACCCAAGTAAATACAAAATGCATTTTTTAAATGATAATTGATTTATTAAAGGAAGAAAGCTGGCAAAACCTAACTGACTCTTATTAAATCATGAATGAACTATGATTTTTGGAGAGCTGAGATCAATTTTACTTGCCACACACAGGCCTGATTACTGCCAGACCTGTTGAATCAAGAAACCATGTGAATAGAATGTCTGACAAAGTGATCTCAAAGACCTTAAAAAGCAATACATTGCAATACATTGACATTTATCAGTCTGGAAAGGGTTATAAAGCCATTTCTAAGGCTTTGGGACTCCAGCAAACCACAGCAAGAGCCATTACTCACAACTGGAGAAAATTTGGAACAGTGATGAAACTTCCCAGGAAGTGGCCGGCCTGCCAAAATTACTCCAAGATCATGACGACAACTTATCCAGGAGCTTATAAAATAATACAGAACAACGTTTAAAGAACTGAAGGTCAGTTAAGGTCAGTGTTCATGAACCAATATAAAATACAAAAATGCCATCAATGGGAGAGTTAAAGTGCAAAAGCCACTGCTGACCAAAGGAACTCAAACCAAAAACATCTTAATTATCCCCAAGACCTTTGAGCAAATATTCTTTGGAGGGTGACCACCACCATGACATTTCATAAAAAGTCATAAAAACAGTCAAACAGGGTAGTGGTATTGTGATGGTTTAGGGCTAATTTGCAGCCACACAACCATGAAGACTACACTCTACCAGAAAATCTTGAAGTAGAATGACCGGCCATTAGTTTGTGACTTTAAGCTCAAGCGCACTTTGGTTATGCAGCAGGACAATGATCTGGAACACACCAGCAAGACCACCTCTGAATGGCTCAAAAAAAAAAAAAAAGAAGTCTGGTTTAAATCCGATTGAGATAACCTTAAACAAGGCATTCATGCATGAAAACATGAGTGGGTTGAATTTTCTAAAAAAAATTTTTTTTTTCAATTTTAATATAAAATTATATCAATGGTACTTCTGCCTAGAAAAGAACCATACAGTATAGTAGCTGATAATGCTCAGAGCTAGAAAGCTATCACACAGAGCCCGGTTTAGAGTTGGCTGCTCTCCCGCCTGTTCACAATGTTGAATGAGAGTTATAAATGTCTTCTATTACTATTATGAAGTCATTAAGGTTAAGCCTTAAAGCATGGGCTCTCATCATACACATAAAAGTATTGCTCACACACTGGAACACACTCACTGAAAGACAGCTAGGCAACAACCTTTATGATTGCTATATTTTAAGTCAAGTGTTTAAGTCCATAATCATGCGGTGCCTCTTCCAAATAGCAAACAGAAAAACAATTCATGGCATTAGTAAGGTTTTTCATTCAAACCCCCCAAAACATACGGTTTCGCTTTGAGTATTTTGACACCCTAATTTAACATTGTTTGCTTAGTGTATTTTATTCTACTTTCTCCTCCAAAATGCCCCTCATTCATGTTTATTACACCCATTATTGTATGTCAAGTGTACATTTTCAATCCCTGCTGACTTTTTATGGATGTGAGAGCAGAGCAGGCCAAGTTCAAATAAAATCTTAGGGTGTTTCACTAACTGATTATTCATCCATCATTCGTGCAGCCTGTACTGTACTATCACTTGATAGGATGGACTGCATGTATAAATAGTCTGAGCTAGAAAGAAATAAGAAACAATGTCTACTTTATATCTTCCTGGCTCTTTTTAGTTTAATCTTTCACTTTTATTGCAACCCTTTATAACTTTTCAGCCATTTCTTAACAGTAAATGGCTGAAAGTGGATTAAGGGTTAAAGACAATGTGGCAATGAGGCAGTGGTGGTTCAGACGGTTAATACGCTGTGTTGCTGAGTGGAGTTTCAGGGGATTGTGCCTACCAGCCCACCACCAAGTTGCCACTGTTGGGTCATTAACCCTATATGTCCATACAAAACCATGCTGATGTACTTGTTAGCAACCCGGTCCTATAAAAAACACCATTGCTATAGAAATGATTTAATGCATCATCTAATATGCTATATAATTTGATAGACAGATCTAAAAATGTATACTTGCTCTGCATGGGTGTTTAGATTAAATTACCAAGGCAAAAAAAAAA
Organism: Clarias macrocephalus; assembly: GCA_011419295.1. NCBI lineage: Eukaryota > Metazoa > Chordata > Actinopteri > Siluriformes > Clariidae > Clarias > Clarias macrocephalus. Next base: position 5,504 of record JAAGKR010006582.1, read on the forward strand.
AATATATATACAGTACAGACCAAAAGTTTGGACTCATTCAAAGAGTTTGAATTTGTATTATGGCAAGAAATAAGCAGCTAAGTAAAGAAAAACGAGTGGCCATCATTACTTTAAGAAATGAAGGTCAGTCAGTCCGAAAAATTGGGAAAACTTTGAAAGTGTCCCCAAGTGCAGTCACAAAAACCATCAAGCGCTACAAAGAAACTGGCTCACATGCGGACCGTCCCAGGAAAGGAAGACCAAGAGTCGCCTCTGCTGCGGAGGATAAGTTCATCTGAGTCACCAGCCTTCGAAATCGCAGGTTAACAGCAGCTCAGAACAGAGAGCAGGTCAATGCCACACAGAGTTCTAGCAGCAGACACGTCTCTAGAACAACTGTTAAGGGGAGACTGTGAATCAGGCCTTCATGGTAGAATATCTGCTAGGAAACCACTGCTAAGGACAGGCAACAAGCAGAAGAGACTTGTTTGGGTTAAAGAACACAATAAAGAAAACTCTTTGAATGAGAAGGTGTGTCCAAACTTTTGGTCTGTACTGTATATACATACAAAATGTTACTTTGTAATAAACAGCACCAAAGTTGTAAAGCTTTGTAAGGACTTCAAAATTTAAATAGAGTCTTTGCTGTTTCTGTCAAGGACAATAGTTTAAAAAATTTATAACTTTTGTTCTTGGACACACATATAATTGGCTTCTCACTTCTAATATTTCAGCGTTTTAAGACTCTCTAGCTACAGTAGCTGCAGGTTTGAATGTGGAATCAGCAGAAAGCTGTAAAGTGTAGGTAGCTTTAAAAGCTTCCATAGCACTTAAGATGCTACGTAGGAGCAGGTAGGCCTCTCTGTTCCCTTGCATCTCTTTTCATCTGCAGCCCCTGCTCATTCTTTTTCATGAAGAATCTTCATTGTATATCAAATGAAAAGCAGATTTCCACCTACTGCTCCTCACTACTTTCTGCTTAGATAAGAAAGTAACAACACCCATTCATATACAGAGTAGTGCAAAGGCAGAAAACACGAGAGCTGAAAACACACACATACTAAAGTACAGACAATGCACACCTACTCACTGGTGTCACTGGTTTCTTTTTGTTCTGTCTGTTTAGGATACAGGGTTATTCCTTTCTTTTGAAGAATTATTCATCTGTCTAGGTGAGAAAAAAAGAGAAGCAGAGACGAAGACAGAATCTTTCATCAGACAAACAAAACACAACGAGGGTACAAAAGGACACACTCAGATCTTGTTTTTCAGGTGCATTCTTTTTTAGTTATTGTAAGAAATAAACAACTATTTATGCCATCAGACTCAGTTAATGTATGGATGTGGCATACAGTAGACAGTTTACAAGTGGTCCACACATAACCAGTTGCTTCTTCCTTTCATCAAACATCCTTCATGTCATTCTATCGGTTCATCCTGGTAAGGATTACAATGTCTCAGAGTGGACATTGTAACCCAGAAAAATAGGGCACACCTTGAATCAGTTGCCCACCCATCGCAGGCCACCACACAAAAATATTCACATAATTCACATTATGTACACATAAGTGCAATTTTCATCCACCTACAGACTTTTTAATAACACACCCTAAAAATCCTGGGTTAAAAACAACCCAAATTGGGTTGTTTTTAACCCAGCTGCTGGATAAATATTGGACCAACTACATGCTGGGTTAATTTAACCCAGCAATATGGATTATTTATTTAACCCAGCAAGATGGGTAAAATATTCAATCCAAATGCTAGGTCATATTTAACTATAATGTTGTTTTAATTCTACCTCATAAATAGGTTATTATTATTTTTATGTTTTACATGTCTATGGGTAAAACGGTTCAACAGTGACATCATTACGATACTATTACTCAGAAACACTAATGCCTGAGAGCAGTGCTGGTGATTATCTCTCAACATCAGGATGTAGGGGTGCGGCCTCAACACTTCAGCCTGCTGGAGATATTCCACGGTGTTGGATCCAACCTTAGAAAGAAAGAAATTAAAGAAAGTAAAAGTTTATGAAAAAATCGAGAGGGTTGGCTGGTGTGCATATTTGTAAGAATATTAGTGTTTTAGAACACCTCAGCTTTTCACATGTGTTTGCTAACGCTAGAAACTTAGCTAAATGCTAGCACTGCAATTAACAGTTTAGCTTTCATTCATCACTTCATCACCTTCATACTGTACACCCTGCATGCACTTTACAAAGAAAGCTAAAAAGCTCAGACATTTTTGCAGTTTCTTTCATACACAGGTGGGATTCTTTGGTTTGGCTAGCTAGCAGCCATTGTCAGATAAACTAGCATGCTATAGCACAGACCAGGCTGAAAGTTTGAGTGTAACACGGTAAGAGTAATAAATGTTACATACAGTGAACAAATTCAATCATAGGTGAGTGAAAGTGTGTATACAGACCTTATATTTAACATTTACATTTCCTCTTAAATGCTTGAGGAGGAAGAAAAAAAGACACGAAGTTGACACAGCCAGTGAATACACCGGTGAACTTCAGGGGAGGGGCGGTCTTATCTGTGAAGTTAACTGTCTCTAGCTAACCCAACTCCAATCCAGCAAGCTGGGTTAAAAAAAAGTACCCAACTCCCTGTAAATAACCCAGAAAAATTACCCAACAGAGGCAACCCAGCGTTTGGGTAGTAAAAACAACCCAGCATTTTTTAGTGTGTAATACCAATAATAATTAAATCATTTGTCACTTGTACCATACCATAGTTTTTTCACATATCACAGTTAGAAAGCTGTGGTCAGAGTGCAGGGTCAGCCAGGATACAGTGCCCCTGGAGCAGGCAAGGTTAAAAGCCATGCTCAAGGGCTCAACAGTGGAAGCCTGACGGTTCTAGGACTTGAACCTCCAACCTTCCGATCAGTAACCCAGTAAGCCACAGTGTTAACCAATTGAGCCACCAATGGAGTAAACCATAGAACCTAGAGCAAAATTAGAAGAACAAGCAAATCTCCACGCAGACAGCCTTTATATGGAGAACTCTGGAGCCGTGAGATACCACCATGCCCTATATACCAGTTTCTAAATCCACTAAACTGTTAAAAAATAAATATGGTTGCATCATTTTAATGATTCACAGCTGGTGAATTGTTAGTTGATTTTATCTGAGAAACTAAAGGTAATATTAATCATTAAAATCGCAAACCCCCTTTTCATGGCTTAGGGGGAGAAAACATTGAAGAATCACATGATCATTCCAACCATTGTTGCTTGAAGTTTGTTAAATTTAAGAGAGAAACCATTCATTTCCTGTGTAACCAACACTGTCATACTCAGTGGAGATGCTCACCATATTGATTGGATTAAGATGGGTGGAAGATATTAAGCCGCTAAGAGAAGTGATCTGTTCAGTCTCCACTTCTGCCTGACAAAGCTGTCTGATAAATCAGATAGAAAGGATTTGTTAATTGAAATAATGACATTGCTGATGGGACTGGAAAGATTAGGAATAGCTGTTGACTTTTCTGGATTCCTGCTCATGTTGGAATATTAGGAAATGAGATTGCAAATAAGCTGGCCAAGAGTGTTGCTAAAAAAAAAAAAGAACTGTAAATCACCATCGGGCTATAGAGGAATCAAGTCTCTTATTTGTGTAAATGATATGGAAATATGGTAGATAACCGGGATAAGGGAGGTAAAGGAAAGAAGAATAAAAAATGAGTAAAAGGATGTATTGTGGAGCTGGTTAAGGTTAGGACACGCTGGATTAAACGCTTCACTACAGTATATTATTTTTGAATATTTACATATTTGAAATATGGAGATATGGTTCAACAGCAAAAACAGATTCGATATTAATGTTGATTTCTTGTAAGATATATAAGAAGTACAAAAATATATTGTATAAAAAGCTCAGGAAAGCAAGCAGAGAATATGAGCTGAGTTAGATCTTATGCAGAAGGAAATGTCAAGAACTGGGGAAAACCTGTATTTAACGTCTTAAAAGAAACTAGTTTAATAAAATAAATATATGATAAGGAGGATTCAGTGTCACTCTGTGGATCGTTGGATGAACACTACAGTCTGTGTTTGTATTGGTTTTCTGGGACTGGGACTTTGTCCTTATGTTTCAGCATACTTTGTTTGTTGCATGCAATACATTTTTTTTTTTCCATAAATGGATTATGTTCCTGTGTTTGTGTTTATGTTCTAGCATTATGTAATCTAATCAGGATTTTGTGGAATATTTTTCTTTTAAATGCTGAAGTTGCAGTGTTTGAAATGCTGCATCATTCTGTTTGATTTCAATTCATTATGCTGGATGTTAATGATAATTGCTCAGTTACTAATCCATAGTTCTGTTCCCTGAATAGGATATTTCATAAAGACATGGCTGTGCTTACATTCTGTATCTCACCTCTTCAGGATTTTAGAAATAAACTTTGGATGATTATTGCTTTTAACGTTTCAAAGGGTTTTTTTCCCCCTCTTTTGTTTTTTTATAGCTACTTTTAAGGTTCCCTCCACAGGAACAGACTAAAGTGTTCTTTAGGGTGTTACACAGAACTTATTTATGAAAACGCAGAGATAATAGGTTTACTGTTGAGTCCTGGTTTGTCAGTCTGGACCTGTTCCTTTCTTCATTTTGGCTCCTTTATTGTATTTTAACACATTTTCACCTAGTTTAAACATTAGACTATTCCCATCAGCCAGCTCACTTTTATCACATTTCTTTCTGCTTGGAAGTGAAGCAACAATATTTTTTTTATTGTATTTTCTTTTTTACAAGAAATATTAATTCACCCGTCTCATCTTTTAGTTATTCAGCTGACCCTGATGAACATGAGACTCCATGAGCCATGCAAGTCGCAACTGCTCTGCCCAGGCTTGGTTAATATTGCTCAGTTAGCCCAGCAAGACACCTCATGATAACATTACTATGTTAAGGAGATTTAATTGTGGAAAATCAGAGGTGTTCAACAATTAAATGATTTACAGAATGAAAAAGAAAATTACAGAAATTGAGTATGATATCTTTAAGAAAATATGCATGAATTGAAATGATCAGATGGTCCCCAATGAGCAAGCCAAGGGCAATAGTGTCAAGGACAAACTTCGAGAGGAACCAGACTCAACAGGAAACCCATCCTCATTTGGTTGATAACTGATAGCAGGGATTGATTGGAAGTCATACTGAGTGTTAGGAAACCGGAAGTTTAGTATAACAGGTGAGTGGTTTAAGTTAATATGGAGACCCCTTTCATTATAGGAGGGTCATGGTTAAGTGGAACCATCCCCAGTCAAATCACACACCCCAATCAGAACACACAGGGCCTCAGTGCGAAGAGATTCCGTCCAGAAGTCTGACACCAGAGTCAGACAGGTCCAGAGGGCCAAGGAGGCAGCTCAGGAGCAAAATGTGTAGCAAGAGAGAGAGGGAGAGCACGGAGGAGCGTGGTTAGGTGTGGTCACAGTCACATAATGTATGAATAATTAAATGAGAGAGCGAAAAGGACACACAGTCATGAGGGCTCCCTGTGAAATAACCACAGCTTTTTAAAGGGTTCTGTGTTGATTCCCTGTATTTATAACTATAATGATTTTTATACCTTTAACGTTGGGCTCAAGAGGTTGAAAAATTCATTCATCCTCTGTAACCACTTTATCTTTGTAATTACCATGGTAGATCTAGGACGACCACCCTAGGAATGCTAGGCGCAAAGCAGGAATACACCTCAGGCCTGTACAGCTCGGGGAGCTTTAAACAGAAAGAAAGAATGAGAAAAAAAAACAAACAGATTTTTTAAAGCGAAATTGTCAGAAGTGTGCAATGTGTATAAAGTGTGTGTATGATCTTAGCTTGTTGAGAGAGGATCAGTTCATTAGTGTCAGTCAGAGTAAGAGTCACATCACAGGAAGGTCCAACATATGACATGGAATTCCAATTCTTCAGTTGTAATAAAACACCCACTGCAAGTACTTGATCTGTCATTGCTTAATAATGGCTTCCTGCTTCATACGCACGCACGCACACACGCACACACACAGACACACACACAAAGCACTGCCTCTGGATTGTGTTGAGCATCCTCTGCTCTATGGAGCAGGTGTGATACAGGTGTTTGTTTTTGGACAGCATGACAGTAAACAACTCTCATTTCTGCCGCTATGGTAATAAATCTTCAGAGAGCAGTATACAGTTTCTAGGTTTGTGTGTGAATGTGTGTGAGTAATAGCATAAAAGGGCCGAAGACCTGTGCCCTTTTGCTCCTCTGTATATATGCGCTTAGGTGTGAGTGAACGAATCCACCCACAGGCATAAATAAGCAGCCTAAAAGTGGTTATTTACCAAAATGTGAGCAACATTGCAAACAATCAGATGAATGGAGATTTTATTCACAGAGCCCTCAATGACTGAAAGAGGGGTTGTTGAGGTGTACCAAACTTGATTAAAAATAACAACATACCCATTTGCAGGATGAGTCACTGCAAAAATGATGTCTTGGTAAGAGGAAATGTCTCTCATATACTGTAGTATATAGTATCTAGTATTTAAAACTCAAAGAAATAAAAAAAACAATTCAGACATTTAGCTTTCAATTTTAAAGCAAATTATAGTTTTTTTTTTTAAATTTATTGGTGGATCATTTTTATTTCTAATTTTCACATTGATTTTGACATGAGCCAATTTGTATTTGTGAGCCCAATCAAACAGAAGTGGTAGGATAGCGCTTTCTTCAGAGATTGTTATTCTGCACCCTAACATTGTACTGTATAAGCAGAAGTTTTTAATCCAGTGGAAAAAATTAAGAGGGTATTTATTCCAATAAAATGGGAAATGTTAAATGAGCAAAAGCATCTAAAACAGATTCATTAATTATATTTGTTTTATCATATCATTGTAATAAATAGTTAAATTTGCTATTTAAAATATTTTTGCCATAACAAATACTAAGCACAGGCTTAGTAATAGTATGGCTGTTCTGGAACAAGTGAGTTTTAAATGCTTCATCACGAGTTCCTGGAAGGAACCTGTCAGACTGATTCAACATACAGTAAATACACAATCTAATGCAGAAATTGCACGCACGGTGACTTAGTGGTTAGTTTACATGTTCTCCCAGTGGTTGGTGGGTTTCCTCTGGGTTCTCCACTTCCCTCGCACAGTCCAAAGACATGCAGATTAGGCTAACTGGCTTTCCCAAATTGCCCGTAATGTGTGAATATGCGCGTGAATGTTGCCCGGAGGTCCTACTATGATCGTACTAATGGGAATAAATACAATGGCCTACATGGTCCCTGGTTGTACTACAGAGGTTTTTAGATGGATTGATGGAATACAGAAATGGTACTTAACCACTAATTTATAAGTTAATCTAAGTCTCTAAACAGTGATTTTGTATACACAGCTTTACTGTACTAACTTGAAGTCGAAAGGCTGCAACTAATTAGTTACACTACATTACTGAAAGCTAAATGGGATGTATAAATTGAGCCAAGGAAGGACAACTGGTGAACTGGCAACAAGGTCACTAGTGCTAAAGGCTCTATTTGTGATATATGTGGGGACGCAGACTAGCTTGTCTGATCCGATCTGACAAAAGAGCTATTGTAGCAAATATTGAGAAAAAGTAATGATAAAAAGCTGTCAGAGCATCACAACTTGCTGCGTAGGCGGTTGCTCAGAGTCCCCACACTGCCCCATGCACCCTGCTAAATGCATATAAAATGGGCTTGTGTGCATCAGAACTGGAGCATAGCACAATGGAAAAATATGACCTGGTCTAATGAATCACATTTGTATTTAAATCATGTGGACAGCAGGGTGCATATCTAGTACTTACTTGGGGAAGAGATGGGACCAGAATGCACTATGAAAAGAAGGCAAGGGTTAACAGGGGTTTGGTGCTCTTGGAAAACTTGAGTCCTGGCATTCATGTTACTTTAACTTGTACCACCGACTGTACCTAAACATTGTTGCAAACAAAGTACACCTACTCACGGCACAAATATTACAGTAAAGTGCATAATGGCTCCTAAAAGCAGCAAAACCAGTGATAGTAAAGGTAAAAAGCATCTAAAAGAAGAAGATACAATGATAAAACAACAAAACAAACTTTGTTGTAAGGAATCTTATGTGTCTGAGGGAAAATGTTTGCCTGAATGACTAATAATTCAAAAAATTGTAATTTATCACACTCTGCAGTCAAAGTCATAGAATATTTAAAATGTTGATTCCACATCTACAGAATGAATGCTCTAATCACCTCATAGATAATCTGAATAATTCTGTTAGCCATGAAATTGTTATTCTGGGACCCCTGGGGGATATCTGCCATGGTTCCTTGTCAGTTTCAAATGGTGCCAATCAGCAAGAACTCCAGGATGTTTTTCAGGAAAAGACAGATGCATGACACGTGTTTATTGCAACCACTGAATAATGGCTCTCTTTGGGACTTTGCATAAAGGTCTTGGCATTCATGTGCAAATGAAGGAGATTCTCACTGCCTCCAGTGGTCCTACAGATCTATGTCCACAATTACTGTACATCAGTAACTAGCATTCCCTGAATATACAGTACAAAGTAGAAGCTTAGCAGGAACAGTATTTCTATTTCGCTATTAGAAATAGTTGGGCTGGTGAACCAACACTGCACTATAATAAACACATCTAAGTGCCCTGTCACACTCTGACAAAGACTAAAAAGTTGCCATCTAAAAAATATTGATGAACTCCAAACGCAGCCAAAATGGAAAAAAAATGTTTAATACTTTTAATGTTTAATACTTAATACAATACTTAATAATTTCTAGCCACGTCCCGGTCAGGTTCTCAATACATCTACCATGTTTTCATGAATCTCCTTTTCCGAACGCCATCACTTGCTCACCAAACTGAGTTACTACTACTGTATATCCAATCAGATCGCAACATGCTCCTAGCGGGTGCTTATCACATGCTTGCTATATTACCATTGCATCTGGTGGGTTGGTATAAAAACAGCGACATGGACAGTGCTTTTCAGCATGAAGTGATGGAGAGAGGATTTGAATTCAGTTTCATTCAAAATTCTCTGACCTTGACTTAAACATACTGATAACATGATGCATGTGCACCATAAACATGATGCGCACTAGAAGAAGATAAAATCTATAAAAATGCAGTCTTCTACAGTCTAGACTGGACCCACCATGGTCATAGCACAAGCCTGAAGAGGTCGTTGTGAGGATGCCAATAACATAGTAGCAACAACGCAGTGATATTCCAATGACAGCTCAATTAGAACAACATCCAATTTTCCCCATCCATGCCATGCTTGTAGTACATGAATTAATTCCTTAAGAGATGTCTGTTATGCTCTTCTCGTCCATGTCTTCACTATGCTTCTTGTCAACAAAAAAAAAGCACGGCAGGTCCACATCAAAGGAGACAACACTACTGTATGTCCTCACAGGTTCCTACTGTGTTCCTGCTGAGTTGCACAACTTCTTGGTATGTTCACCCAATTTTTTTGTGGACCTACTGGGAACCTGTGAAAAGGTAAGAAGGAGATTTCATCAGACATATTTCGAGTGCCTAATCACACCTTTCTAAAATGAAGTTTGAACATTTCCAGAATTAATTGCCTCAGTTCAGAAAAATGCTAAAATATCTGTGGAATCTGTTTACACAGTATAATACAGATGCAGAAAATAAATAGAACTCAGCTTAAGTGCAGGCTCAGATTCTTATTAATGATTTATTCTTATTAATGCCTGCTTTATTCTTCATAACAGCTCATCAGATAGGTACATCACATAGCACAGGCACTTCAGGCTGGAAATTCAGAGGCTGGAAATTCAGAAAATTCATTGTTCTAGAACAATACTGGAGATTAAAACTATAAAATAACACACATGGCATTGGGTAATCAATTAACATCACTAACAACAGTCAGTTGTTGGCTAAAACATGAAGGTCAGCTGTTCTTGAATAGTTCTGGCAAGAACAGTAGTGTGAAGTGTGTTTGCAAAACCCATCAAACACCATGATGAAACTGTCTTTCATGAAGACCAGGCCAGGAAAGCAAGACCAAAACTTACCTCCGCTGCAGAGGAGAAGTTCATTTAGAGTTACCAGCCTCAAAAATCACCAATTAACAAACAGCACCTTAGATTAGTGTTATGGAGGCTGTTCAAAGGAGATTATTGTACAGTATGCATGTCTTCACCAATGTGTTACAAAAAAAAAAAAAAAAAAAAAAACCATGGAGTTAGAAGAAGTGTCCAAACCTTTTCCCTGACTTTTGAATCTTACTTTATATAGTATGGAGTATAGTGGCAGTAAATATAGACAGAGGTGGAAAGATTACTAAAAATTTTGTACTCAAGTAAAAGTACTGTTACTTCAGTGAAATTTTACTGCAGTACAAGTAAAGTTACCATTATAAAAATCTACTCAAGTAAAAACTGCGATGGGTTGGCACCCTGTCCAGGTTGTACCCTGCCATGTGCTCTAAGTCTCCTGGGATAGGCTCCAGGCCCCCCGTGACCCTAAATACAGGATTAAGCGGTATAGATGATGAGTGAGAGTGAGTGAGTACTCAAGTAAAAAGTAGCTCATAAAAAATTTACTCAGAGTAAAAGTTACCGAGTAACTTTATTTTTATTTTTATTTTTTTTTAACAGAAGGATGGGATGAGGCAAGCTAGCGTAGTTCAAAAAAGATGAGCAGATATAAATCTCAAACTAGTTGTTTTTAACTGAAGGAACACCTTTGCATAATAAATCTGATGTCTTTCTTGTGCTTAAAAATCAAAGTGGTCACTTAAATATGGCGTTACGTCCCAGTCTAGTGTTGGGCTGTACAGCAAAAGAAAGGTTCATGGTTCTATTTTAAACTGTACGGAAATGGAGGTATATGGCAGAAAGAACTAGATCCAATCATTAACTGATGAAATAATGAGGTTTGTATTGCTTTACAAAAACACACACACACCAGGAGGAGGATCGGATTCAGGGTGGACCCAGGCCAAAATAATAAACTAAATGGTATTTACATTTAGTAGCTATATTACCTGTCAAAAATAAATAAATAAATAAATAAATAAATAAATAAATAAATAAAAACCCAACAACACAAACAAAAATACAGGTACCTTCCCTGACTCAGTGAATAAATTCCCTCTTCCCAAAATAAATGGCAGCCACGCCCCTACTACTGTTGAGTGCACAAACATACAGTGAAATTATCTACAAATATATACAAAGACCAACCAAAGCAATAATCAAAGTCAATGGGAGGCAAAAAGTAAAAACCAGAATACACAATCAAATATCAAAACGCCAAACTCACGATCTCTTTCCTCTTTCCCGCGTCTCTCTCCGGTTTATATATGGTCGCGCTGGTTGATGACGTCAGGGCGGAAGCGACCGTTTGGAAGGTCAGGTAGACGCCGATGTGGGGACAGTCAGAAAACCTTAAACGAAGCATTTATACCAGGGGTGTCCAAATCCAGTCCTGGAGGGCCAGTGACCAGCACAGTTTGTACTTCACCAACACCTAAACACACCCACTGAACCTAGTAATTAACAGATTAGTTAAATCAGCTGTATTTGAGAAGAAGAAGCACCAAACTGTGTTGGACACTGGCCCTCCAGGACTGGATTTGGACACCCCTGATTTATACAAAGCATATATTTTTTATTATTATTTTTGCATTTTCATTCATTTGTTTTACTCAGTAGCGAATATGATTTAAAATGTAGCGAATTACAATACTTGAAACAAAACATACTAAAATAAAAGTAAAATTACAGATTTTAAAAACTACAAGTACACAAAAAAAACTACTCAATTACAGTAACGCGAGCAAATGTAATTCGTTACTTTCCACCTCTGAATATAGATCAGGTTGAAAAAACAAATATCTTAACATTCTTTTTTAAAGGTCGTTTGGACGAACCAAAGAAAACAAGAAAGAACAAAAGAGACAGCTGGAACTCTACAAGTCCAATACTGCATCACCCATTAATCAATAGCCCCAGCAACCTATTGTATTTTTAGAATTTGATGAGCACAATCTCTCTCTCTCTCTCTCTCTCTCTCTCCTCTCTCTCTCTCTCTCCCCTCTTCTCCTTGTCACTGCTTGTTCACAGCCCCTCTCTCCTCTCCGCTCCTGCAACGTGAGATAGATGAGATCCAGAGAGTATGAAACATGTTTATTTCTAATGTCTTAGTAAACACAGTTTCACAAACCACTGTGTCATAATTCATCCTCATGCACAGAATGCCTTTCATCAGGAATAAAATCAGGAGTATGTAGAGCCAGATCAGAATTCCTGACACACAAGGGATTTTCACGGAAATATGATGCATGATGGTGAGGGTGGTGCTATTTTCAAAGTATGTTGTCCCGCACCACTTCAGGACCACTTTACGCTTGTCAAAGCATCATGCAGAAAAGAACCTCCTCCCACTCATGGTGCAGATAAGAGCAGATGTGCAATTTAAACTTGGGAATAACAGATTGGTGCAGAAAATCAAGAGCCTTGATTTAGGTTTGAATTTCAGAGCTGATTGGGCCTGACGTAAAACATGCTACGGAGGGATCGGTAAGTGGGGATGTAGAGAAGAGGAAGAGAGAAGAAGTAACACTTATGGCCAGAAAGAGAATTATTGATACAAGGGGTACTGATAGTGGCTAGTTGACACATTTTGCCCTTGAAATGACTGCTTGTGTGACCTTTATGAGCATTAGTGTGTAAACAGATATCCTCTACGGACTGTGGCTAACACGGTGTAAAAAGATCGGCTTACCTGAGAACTCTCCGGCAGAACTAACTTCTCTTCTGTATCAAATCTGTACTGGAGAAGAGATTATACATGCTGGAGTGCTCTCTTTCTGTAGATCCAGGATGTGTAGTTACTTTCCTCAACAACAACAAAAATACATTCCTGCACTCCAGTTGCCCAAGCCAATGATGTACTATAGTTCAAGTTAAGCAGGACAGACTAATGTATAAACTGACTCAGTGTTTTTAATTAAGAAATCTAGCATCTTGTTTACAGTATGAGTAAATGTAAAGACCATATTTCATATGGACAAAACAACCATTTTCCCCACCAAAGAGATGTTAAGTAAACCTCCCGCGCAGGGTCAAGTCTTCATCCCAAAAGCTTAGATGGTAATTTCAGCAAAAAAATGAAACCTTGCACTTACACACCTGTTCATAGCGTTGAGGATGATAGTTAGTAAACTGCTTAGAGTGAAATCTAAATGACTTTCTAAGTGCTATCTTAAACAGTGTACAGGGAAGTAAACTAACTTGAAAGATTGTAACATTACATACAAAAGTACTCCAGAAAGGAAGCCCATAGTGTCAGTGTGAAAACATCCGCAGTGTCAACTCTACAGAGTAACACATTTTTAGGATTGTACTCTATATTAGTGCTTTTACACAATGTCACTATGTATCTGTATCTGTTTATTGTTCCATATATCCATAACTATATCTTTATTTGGTAAGCACTGTGGCCTCGCACCTTCAGGGACGAGGGTTTGAGTCTTTCCTCAGGTCTGTATGTGTGGAGTTTGCATGCTCTCTCCCCATGCTTGGTGGGTTCCACAGATCAAAGACATGCAGGGTAGGCTAACTGGTGTTTCCAAATATTTGTAGTCTGTGCGTATACGTCCCAAGCCTGGTTAAAGGAGGAGGATTAAATCGAGGTCTGCAGATACTTGTAACAAGCAAAAGATGATGGGAATTAATGGATCAGTAAAGAGCCATTGACAGAAACAGGAACATCCATGATTAATAAATCAATCAATCAATAAATAAAAATAAGTAAAAATAAAGCAGTAATAATATATTCATTTGGATTTAAAGTTGAAGTGGGCACTTTTTTATTTTGAGTAAAAATATGAGGTGAAAAAACTGTATGACTTATCAGCATGGTCTGTTAGCATGAATTATGGTTTTAACTCCTGATTCATGTTAAACATCTGCAAAAGGTTACATCTTGACTAACTTGACTAAATGCTAAATACTAATAAATAATTGTCTATGCTAATACTTACACATTCTGCAAAATTAGCTTTAATGATGATGATGATGATAATAATAATAATAATAATAATAATAATAATAATAATAATAATAATAAATAAACCTGTAAAAAATATGACAGAGGCTAAAGAATCAAACAGACGTATCAGTTCACCAGCAGTGTGACTGTCTGTCATATCGTCAGACATGCAGCTATTAATATGCAATAAAAAGTAGTTTGTGTGTGTTTGTGTGTGTGAGAGAGCGAGCGACACTTGTAGGTGGGCAAATCTCAAAGATGCAATATTTTCTGGCCTCTTTTTTAACACCGCGCATACAATAATGTCATCATAAAATCATCAGCCTCTACATAGTCAAATTACTTTTTATAGTTTTGAAAGTGCCTACGGTGCCAAAAATGCTAATGACAGTCAAATGCAGACTGTTCGTGGGCGAAGGGCGAAGGTGAACAGTGTGCCCTGGTAAAGCAAGATTAGTTTAATACATCAGACCGTCCACTGAAGTCCACTCCAGCCCAAGGTCCATTCACAGCATTAGGACAGAGGTCACTTCCTCCCTGCCGATCTTGGCGCTCATGCCCACACAGCGAGACTGTTTGTGCTTCTACTCCAAACTCATTATACTGCTTCCATCCGCTCTGTGTGGAGGAGGCTGTTTTTTTTTTTTTCCACACTATTTCATTCTCCCTCAGAATTACAAAGCACACATGGGTAGCCTCACTTGACACCACAGAACAAATACCTTACGTAATGTGTAATCCCTCTGAGCTAGGACACAGGGACTGCTTCTTCACCACATTTTCTGTCTCAACATCCATTTCTTCTAATTTTTAAAGTGTTGTGGATTCCCGTAAGCATGTTTTGACCTTAGGATTGAAAGCTTAGCATACACTGCACTTTGGAGTTGCTTTGTCAGCCATCTTGGGGTATTGCTGGGTCAGAGTGTCCAGCTAAAAGCACCAGGAGACAGTGGAGGTAGGCCGGTGGTTAATGAAAGCCTGTCTTGTGTGCAGGGAGTGTTTTTGCACTATTTGCCATCTGAGTGAGAGAATTGAAAGGGCAGATTTGGCCTACATCTGGGTTCTTTGACAGTGTTTTCTGTCCTTAACTCATAATTTCATTGTTGTGCTCCTAAATCTGAGTGAGTGTTTTAAAGGGGACCTTGTTAAAGAAAAAAGTTACAAAAATGAAGGGGGTTAATTAGTTTAGCTTTGACATTTTATGCTTTAGTCCAGTGCTGCTTCCTGAATTTCTGGCTCATTGGCTGCAGAAAATGTAGATGATAAAAGCTGAGTCAATGATGAGTCTAGATGCATATCAGGCCAAAAACAAATTTGTTTTCACTCTCAAACTTCAACAATATTAAGTCTATTATGTCCACAATAATATGATCTACAGTACAGTCAGATCATTTCAGTAGTATTTGCCATCACACCAATTGCTCCTTTATCTAACAATGTTCCACTGAAACATAAATTCTGTCATACTAAGTATACTTAAAGTTGTTCCACTTTAGCACAAAAGTGCTTTTTTTATTTTATTTTATTTTTTTTTAAGTGTGCTTTTGTACAATTTAATTACATCTTAAATGCATTTAGTACAAAATTAGTTGTTCCAAAATAGCCAACGTCAAGTAACCTAGTCATTAATCTGGCAGCAAGTAGACTCAAGTATGCTTTGGCATGCTAAGATTTAATATACTTTGCATACTTTTTTCACTTTTGCAGGCATGGTACAGTCAAGTACATACCTCCACAATTTGATGTTTGTGGTCTAAATAAGGATATGCTCAATTTTGGTGCATGTATAGTTTATAGGAACAGCCTACACATACAGTATAACCCTAATTCCATTTCGATACCATCTAAATGTTTGCTTTCAGTCTTCCACCCCATCTGGTTGTGAAGAAATTCTTCAAAAAGGGTATTTTATTGGATTCTTTTATGTTTCTTCTACAGACTTCATAATTCAATTCTAATTCTAGGAAAAGAATCCTAGAGTAAAAGTTATGGGACAGGGCAGAGAACTAGGAAGCTGCTGGAAATGTTCGGGGGGGGGGGGGGGTATTTTTTTAGACTCTTTAAGGGTTTTGTTTGCATCCAACTGTTTTGTTTCTCACAATTTAAAACATGTTGTTTTATTTGGGCAGAGTTGGGACAAACTCGAGTGATTAAACCTTATTCCTTTGATCATGTATATAGGTATTTATACTTTGCTATTGAAACCGAACACTTGTCCTCTCATAAAATACAGGAATGGCATGGCAGATTCTTTTATTATTGCAATATACTGAGCTGTATTGCCTGACCTGGTTGCCCAAAAATAAGTAATAAAAAATAAGCCACACACTTTAATATTTCATTGGACTGCCTGTAGCTTTGATCACAGTCTATATGTGCCTTGGCATTGTTTCAACAACCTTACGCAATGTCAAAACATTTATTTCCATCCACAATTGCATTCATTTTTGGCTGAAAGCTTCTACTGATGAAGGGAGAATCAAGCCACTCTGTAAAGTCCCGAAGACTTTCAATAGAGTTAGGGTCAGAACTCTGTGGTGGCCAATTCATGTGTGAAAATGATTCCCCATGCTACCAGAAACACCTTCAAAATGAAAGATGAAACTTGCCATTGTTTTCCTGGAATACACCTATGCCATCAGCGAAGAAAAATCCAGTGATTATTTGGTCATAGCTGACTAAGAAGAATCTTATTTAAATCCAAACAGCATTTTGGTGACCAGGCAATGTAGTTTGGGTTTAAGATAAAAATGTGAAATGACAGTTCAGAATTTCAGCTATCAGGTCTTAATATTTCCCTGTTTTTTTAGTATTTTTTATTTTTTTATTTTTAAAGCCCCAAATGACTTCAGTGAATAACAAGAACAAAATAATTCGCTTAGAGAGGACTATGCATAAATTTTATGTGCTACTTTTGTTGTCATTTTTTTTTTACTCATTATGTGTATGTTATAAGCTTTGAAGTACTTACAAATCTCAGGATCTTAGTGCCCACATCCATTATATTTTCACTTTATTTACCTTTTGGTTGAATATTTAATAAATGAACTAAAACTAATCAAGAACCTTTCGAAAGTCTACATCTGTGTTTTTCCACTTTCAAATACGTAGGATTTTGACTCATTAACTACACTATCACTTAAACATAATTGAAAGCAATGGATTTCTTCCATTAGGCAAGGCAATTATTGATATAAGATGGCATTGTGATGCTACAGTAGATATCCCACGAAACATATTATTTGAGCTAGAGTAGGACCTTCCATATTAAAAAACATGAAAGAAGCTGCAGTTGATATCAGCTCTGAACTTTACTATATTTGTTCCAACCCCTAAAAAAACCCCTGCTTTTCTGGCCTCCTGGTGCTTTTCATTTTCGTAGCTCTTGGCAAAGTGAGATCGTCTTTATACCAAGAGGCTTCCAATCAGTGGTACATACAGACTTAGGATAGAGACACTTACAGAGGGAACAGAAAAGCCCAGTGGCTGTCCTAGACCATGTCACAGCAAATTTGCTCCTTGTGGGATAGGTTGAAAGTTCTGTCTTAGGATAACAAACTCTCTCTCTCTCTCACACACACACGCACACACACGCGCACACACGCGCACAGACGCGCACACACACGTGCACGCACACACGCACGCACACACACTTATTGTGTGTAGTATAGATCCCCTTTTAATCAAAAAGGTTCACACAACCTTCTTGCAGAAAGAACAGATTAGCTATGACCTGATGCTATGTATAATCTGACTGAACAATTTATCAAGAATGTTATTTATGAATCGTATTAACAATAGCTAAAATATTACATCTTATTATTATAGATTAGTACTAAAATACAGCTCTATTCAGTTAAAACCAACCAAGATGGAATTAGCAAAAACAGAGCTCCTGTGTATTCATCCAACATGCCTTTAACCACAACTGTCTTCCGTTGTGTCTAATTTGATTATACAGTATGTAGTAAAAGCAAGTGCAATTATGAACACTTTTCCGATTCAGACGCCCAACTGCACAAGCTGACATTTTGGAAAACAACTCCTTTGCTCACTCCTAGAAAAGCATCTCACTAAGGGGTCTGTGTGCCCTGTTTTGCTGAAAACTTGTGCCATTGTTCTTAGATTGACCTGAATAAACTTTGGACTCAACATTGTGGCCTAGTATTTTTAGGAACACGATTGTGTGAATGCTATATTTTCAAAAAAACCCCATTACACATTCCTCTTATAAATGTTGCACAACCAGTTTCTTTATAGGAAACATTCACTCATCTCACTCATTATCAATATCCTGTCCATAGTCATGGGCCTGGACTCTAGACACTATGCAGGATACACCCTGGATGGGGTGATGATACATCACAGGGCATATAGGCACACATAGTGGGAAATTAAAAAATGCCAATTAGCCTAATCTGCTTGTCTTTAGACTGTTGAAGAACATGCACATGGGGAGAACATGTACACAGACCCATAGTGGGAATCAAAACTCTGACCATAAAGGAGCGAGGCCACAGTGCTAACCACTATGGAAAATGTCTACTAGTTTCATTTACAGTTAAACCTTTGATTGCGAGCATAATTCATTCCGGAAGCGAGGGGGCCATTGTTACAGTACAGTTGCTAAGATTACTACAGAACAGTTTCTACACTTGGACACAAAAGAAAAAGAATGCATTACGCAGCCATGGATGTTGACTATATGAATGATGCACGAGTGACACACTGAGTAGGGGGGAGGACTACCCATAATCCACAAGCGTGCGAGAGATGAACCATTGGCCTAGTTGTGATGACGTGATGCTTGACAGACAAAGCGCATGCATACTACTCGTATGTCAAGACCTCACTTTATCAAGTTAAAATTCATTTAAAAATTTTGCTCATTTTGCACAACACTCGCAGACCAAGTTACTCGCAATCCAAGGTTCCACTGTACATTTAGCTTTTATTATTCAGAATTCTATTGTATAAACAATAATGTTTTTGTTTAGTTGTCTCTAAAATAAAAAAAAGAAACAATCTAATTAAGGATGCATGGGATGTGCTGGACAAATAAGCTCAACCCACAGAGGTTCCACAATGCAACCCCATCACCCAAAGGATCAGCTCCCAACATTCTGGTGACAGAACCCACAGCATCCTAAACTTTTAATAATGATAAAAATATAACCTAGTAATTAAAATGTCTTATATTAAAGTGAGGTGTAGATATACATACATGTAGACATTCAACATTTAAGTGTAGATTAACTGAACCATTCAACACAGACCTCTGGTATTTAGCTGCATTGAAAACTGAGGTTAATCTGTTCATGTGCTTTCTCTGTCCCCATCAGTCTAACTGATTTATATATAAAACCTAAACACAGCTTTAACCCTGTTTTAAGCTGATGCTGTGAACAAGAAAGAGTCTCATCTATAAATATGGATTAGTTGCTTCTGGGGATAGCCAATAGCAACATCCTGTACAGTCATTTTCTCTGACCTCAATCTCCGTTGTATTTTTGAGATCTCATCAATCTCACATCGATCACCTTTTGGTATAATTAGAGCAGAAACTTATGTTTGCAAAGCAGTTTTTTTAATTTTCCAGAAGAAACTGACAGACATTTGTGGTTAAAATTATAGAAGAAAAAAAAAACAGTAAAGGGTGATGGCAAACATGTGTGTAGAATCACAAATGTTTCATTTGCAAATAGAATGGAAATTATACCATAAACGGCTCAAGCAGGTAAAGTCTAACAGAACATTCTGGCAATAGATTAAAACAAAAATATTAAAGGATTCATAGAAGTTTTGTGCATTGACACAAAACACTCCCTCACTCATTCATAGTCTGTAAAACTTTATCCTGTATTCAGGATTGCGGGGGGCCTGGAGCCTATCCCAGGAGACTTAGGGCATGAGACGGGGTACACCCTGGACAGGGTGCCAATCCATTACAGGGCACACACACATACACTCACTTACACTATTTGGGAACGCCAATTTGGGAATGCCAGTTTGCCAGTGTCTTTGGACTGTAGGAGGAAACTGGAGTACCCTGAGGAAACCCACCAAGCACAGGGAGAACATGCAAACTCCATGCACACAGAGACGGGAGTTGAGCCTGGCCAGGAACCCGGAGTCTGGAGGTACAAGGAGACAGTGCTAACCACTACACTAAACACACACAAAACACAATGCACAAAATTTCTTTTGATTGGGTTTTTTGAAATTGTGCCCATTGCCTGGCACCGCATAGCGTTCATACAAGCGTTCATAAAATCACATTTATCGATGATTACAGCACATAATTTGGTGGCGAGTTCATGAGTGAAAATGATTCATCATGCTCCCAGAACCACTCATTTACTGTACATTTTAAGTCCTAGAATGTCCCTGTGCCACCAGGGGAAAAAATGTCATCGATGTGATAATCGGATCATTCAGTACTGTCTGGCCAAAGTACTCATTGACCGTCATTAGCTTTAATAACGTCACCCAATGTTGTAGCCATTTCATGTGTGAAAATTATTGCTCATGCTCCCAAAATCACATAATTTGAGTCATGGAATATTCTTGTGCCACTAGAGAAGAAAAAGTTTATTGGTGTAATAACCTGGTCATTCAGTACATTCAGATCATCAGCTGACTTTATTTTTATTACCACTTAATATCGCCTAGATGTGACCAACTGAAGCAACTCCAGATCATAACCCTAGTCTTCTGAGGCTTGTACAGTAGACTATGCATAATGGGTGTATTGCTTCACATAGGGTATAGGGTTAAGCTGGACTCTTCAGATCACATGACCCTTTCCCAGTGCTGCAAAGTCCAATCTTTATGGTCACTAACAAATTGAAGCCAGTTTTCTATTTAGCCACACTAACAAGTGGTTTTCTTACGCCACACACCTGTTAGTCCCAAACCTTTTAGTTCTCAGCACATTGTGTGGTGCATTTGTGTTGTGTGGTTTTTATCATGCACCATCACCAAATGTTACCAAAGTGATCTCTATTCATGATTTTTGACTTCCACAGGGTTGAGGGTTCAGCACTATCCTTCCAGTTTTTGATAACCCAGTTCCCCTTAACAGTTTTCTTTACTTGATGCAGCCCAACAATCGGACCCCGGCGATTTATAATTTTTTGTGGGGCTAGGCAGTGCATAATGAATTATACAAAAAGTAATAATAATAATAAATAAAACTAAATTGATTTCTAAATTTCAGCTGGTAAATGTTTTAGTGGTTTATATAATGATAATTAAATGATCAACTGCATAATGTAATTAATGATTTATATTTGGTAGAAGACTGCTACACATCATATTTGTTAATGATTTTTTTGTTTCTTTGCATACGTATATACTTCACTCATGTTTTTTTAATGTAAATTTCTCTGGAACTGTTTGGTTCACGGAAGCATTATGTTGTCCAGTTTGCATATTATTAGTGCGGTATCTAAGGAACAGTTGAAGAATTAATAAGAAATTATCAGCGCATCCAGCAGGTGATCTGAACAGGTCACATCATGGTCAAATGTCTAAGATAGTTTTTATTCAAAAGCTTCCTTATGCTGTTTGAAGTCAATTTAAAGGTATTAGCTGGCATACAGAGTAGTAACAAAAATAACTAGACTTCCTACCTGACCTAAGTTTTTAAAAACTTTTTTGCCATAATGAGGAAATACAGTACTTTCGCTTTTGTTAAGTTAAAGAGTGCTTTTATTTACAGGCATGGTTTGTGTCTACTTTGAGAGATTATGCCCATTTTGAGAGTTCTCAGTTATCATTATGTGATTATTACACAGTATATCAAATACAGGACCATAAACACATTCATAGACACAATTTGGAAGAAAAGTAGAAACTATTTGTGTGAAAATAAAAGAAAATCCTCAAGGAATTCATTGGTAATTTATTTTATGTGATTATCTTTAATTAACTACTGTATTAATAAACCACAGCAGAAATCCAAGCAATAAATTATTTTTTACAGTGTTTGTTGGTTCTACTGGAATTAAATGCAGATGGAAAACAAGCCAAGAACAGTAAAACTCCATGGTGACTTGTGGCTAATGTTTTTTTTTTCTTTTTTGCCTTGGGTAGCACTGGAGGGAAAAAATGACATAAAATGAAGTAGGAACTCCAGAAGGTGCTCAGGCCAGAGGCTTTTACGCTAACAATGAGAATGATAGCAAGCTCGGCTTTCCCGTCAGCTACTAAATGAAGTTATGGATGGCTGCTTGGGACTCCATTCTGCCTGCATGCATTCCAGGCAGCCAATTTGCACAGTAAACTCTGGCTAAATAGAAGGATTAGTCCGGGGAATATCGCTATCTGCAGTCGCCATCCACAGGCACCCAGGAGTGAAACTTTCACAATTTTGAACTCTTCTATAAAATGCATGGCATTGCTTCTTTGAGATATGCAGCTAATACATTTCCACCCACACCTTTGACTCCTGAGTACTCTTGATCCCAGGCATCATGGGGAAGATGGCAGCAGCTGTGCATTAAGCTGCTGATACTGTCATGATTTGGCATGAGGAGAATGTGTCTAATCTTGTTTTATTCTTTTTCGCTCCTATTGCTGTCTCCACCTCCATTACTTGCTCACTTTTCAATTCAGGTTTCTCTCTGAGAGCATCAACATTGGAAAGCAAGAGAGCAGTAATGAGAGACGAGGCAGCGGCGGTGCTTGAAAAGTTCCAAAATGGAGGCAAATGTGGTGGTAAGAGGGACATCTGAGAACAGGAGAGAAACATTTTAGGCAGGAAAAACAAAGGAGAGAAAATTAGCACAGGGAGGGTGAAACGGAGACAGAAAGAAAATGCACAGAGCTTTGAGGGATGAAGAGGTAAAAAAGGCAAGAAGTAAAGAGAGGTATAGAAAAGGGGCAGTGGGGGTCTGGGGTGGCCGCTATGCCCCGAGTAAGATGAAACTCTGCTTCAGAGCTGATAAGAAGCTTAGGAGTTCTGGGAGTCTGAAAGGAGGCAAAGCTTCAAAAGGCTGCCTACTGGGGGATGGGGTGAAGAGAGCAGAGTTGTAAAAAGTACATAAAACATTTCTTTCATTGAATGTAATTCTAGAACAGGGAAAGGGGGGGAGGGGTGGGGAAGGAAAAGAAAGAGAAGCTAAGCTGGTTTTGAGCTGCCTTGACGAGCCTAATTCTTAACTGGCGATCCTGGCTAGATCAGCCGACTGTCTTTAGCTGATTTCACCTGGCTGATGTGAAAAGATAACTCCCAAAGCCTGATAACCTGCGCTCACACTGCTGGAACCCATTCAGCAGAAACACGATCTAGTGCTATAGAAAACACATTGGAAAAATAATCAAATAACATCTATACTGGAAAATGCTTGGAAAAATCAATAATGTATTACCCCAAACCTAAAAACCAATTTCAACCTAATATAATAATCATATCAATAATGATAATAATAAGAATAATGGTATCCCTTTTATTAGTAAAACATAAATTCAACATTACATACAAGAAAATCCTAGGAGGCAAAAAAAAAAAAAAAAAAAAAGGAATTACTTCACACAAAATACCTAGCATACCTTGATGGACTCGAGGACTCCATGCTCACGGCATAAATAATATACAATGTAGTGGCTGAACTGATATGTTTTGATTGAAGGAACCAAGTTATGAAGAATTGTTTATAATATTATATAAAATGATACAATTGTTACGAAATATCCGTTACCCAAAAAGTCAACCAAAACATCCCTTGGACCAATAACATGGTTACCATAAAAAAGAGAAAAGAGAAAAGAAAAGAAAAAAGAAAGAAAGACTGCAGTGCAGGACTATTTCAAACATCCAGCCGCTATCTGATTATGAACTGAACTGATTATGCGTGTCGCGTTTGCTACAGCACATAACAACTCGGTCACAGCATGACATTCACTGTGTGAGGAAATCACAATCAGCTAGCCTGGTTTTAGTCTTTTTTAGGCAGGTCAAAGTTACAAAGTCGATGAAAATCTACATCTATATCATTTCAGGTGAAATATACAGGCAGGTTAATGACTATTTAGACATTGACAATAAGTTATTATTATTAACCACAACATATTGGACTTGAAATTAATCAAGGCTGTGAGAATTTAATATTACCTCTAAGTAAGGATTTTCAACTTTAGTTTAAGGGCATCTAAATCCAAATCATGTAAAGAGTGCACTTAATATTTGTGGTGTGATATTGAGCCCATGCCTGCTTAAAGTATATAATCCACAGATATCATCAGATGCTGGGTTTCATTCCTGGTGATGCTCTGCCAGACCTTTACTGCAGCTATCTTTGGCTTTCATTTGTTATTGCAGTGTTTAGCTTTCATGATGTATTTGGCCTGCATGCTCAGTTAGATTCAGGTTTGGTGATTGACCTGGCCATTGCACAACATTCCCCTTCTTTGACTTACAAAAGACATGATTTATTTACAAAGCAGATAATCTAGCCCTACACGGAATTAAATGAATCCTTTCGCTTTTTGTCAACAGTCGCATCATCAGTAAATAGATGGGAACCAGTTGCACTGGCAGGCATGTACTGTACAATATGTTCATGTCACAGCATAAAGCAATAGGTTTTGGATTATGAGCAGTTCCATTGCCATACTCCACTCTTTCCAATGAATGGATCCCATTTGACTAAAATGAAGAATAACTTTTCAATGTCCAATAATTTATGTACTGTACTTCACTGTATGATAAAAAGAAGAATAGTTTTCAGTTTTTCCCCCCAGAGTTCAGCCACCATGAAGGGTCAACAATTCCAAATTGCATATTTGTTGGCTCATTTGTAATTGACAATTACCTGCAAGCAGCCAACACAAAATAAACCAATCTGTTGCTGGACGTGAGATAGAAATGCTCATTCATATCCCAAAAACCGTATCAAATTCCATTAGCCCTTCCAGAACCCACGAAACAACCTCAAAAGCGCATCTCATCCATATTACACCTTTTAGTCGTGTAAAAAAGCAGAGGCATTTAAACTCAGTCCCTAAACTCATTACCCTCTACACTGGCAGGCTCCTACAAGTCATATGGGGAACTAAAAGTCACTTACAGTGTGTGTATATGTGTGTGTATGTTACGCTCCCCAATTCCTGGGAGAGTGCAGCCCATTTGGCAGGGCAGTCGATTAGAAAATCAACCTCTCAGCTACTGAAAAGAGCTGATAAGCAGGTTGAGGGTCCTCACACACTGTCCTGCCACTGATGCCTATCGGCAGGCCTGGAGTAAGATCAGGAAAAGGAAGACAGAATTATAGACTACATGTAAGGGTTTGACGGTTAAATGTAAACTAATTATGAAATCCAGAAATAACAGCTATGTTTAATAGTGCAAGCAAGAGCACTTCCATACAAACAACACAGATCAGCTGTGAAACAATAGAAAATTCACTTGTTCATGAGACTAATTAGGAAAAAGGCTTAAACTTACTAGGGAACATAAAGATTGGGCTCATAGGGCTGATGAGTCCCAACTGACTCTATACCAGAGTGATGGCCGCATCAGGAGCAGGAGGGAAGCGCATGAAGTGATGTACCCCTCATGCATAGTGCCTACTGTACAAGCCTCTGGAGGTAGCGGTATGATCTGTGTTTGCTTCAGTTGGTCACGTCTAGGCTCAGCAAAGTCATGTGGTAATAAAATGAAGTCATCTGATGATCTGAATGTACTGAATGACCAGGTTATCACACCAATGGACAGTGGCGGCCGGTCAATACGGAGCGCAGGGGCGCCGCCCCCCTTAAAGTTAGGCAGAGAAGAATGCTACTTTAACATGTAATTATTTAACATAATAATTATTTATTTTAATAATTAAATAAAGTCATTTAGGCACAATATTCCACTGTATTTCTTAATATAATTTATATGCAATAAAAAAAAATCAAAACTGTATTACATTCATTTGTGTACGCGGGGCGCCGGACAAACGAGTGTCTATGTAGGCACGTAAATTTTTGAAATGCATTTGAGTTGAGGCTGAGCTCTAATTGAATCTTTTTAAATCATCCTGGGTCGCAGCACTGTGCGCCCTGAACCCTCCCACTTTTGTTCTTAGTGAATCAATATTGTTTTTAAATATTTGGGCTCATGTGATTGGACCATTCTCAACGAGTCTTTTCCAGCACTTCTTATGGCAAGCAGAGCTGGATGACTGGATGCGATGTGAGTCATGTCTTTATTTTATACTAGTATTAATGATGCTTAATCACCTGATAAATGGCTAGTTACAGGCGAGTATTAAAAGTTTAATTTTAATTTTGTTTGCCCCCCTCCCAAAAAAATCTTTGCACCAGCCACCCCTGTCAATGGTCTTTTTCTTCTCTGATGGCACAAGAATATTCCAGGACTCAAATTGTGTGAGTGATTTTGATTTTGGGAGCATGGGAGCATGTGGTGACCATGAACTGGCTACCACATTGGGGCGTAATCAAAGCTAATGACGGTCAAAGAGTATTTTGGCCGGACAGTGTGTGAATAGAGGGTTCCGTATGACTTTTCCATTTGAAAAAAAAAAAAAAAAAACAGGGGGTGCATAAAACCAGTTAAAAAAGATCAGTTACCTATTCCCATTTATAGACAGAAAATAATCGGAATAAAATCTGACCTGAGTGTGTAGATCAGCGTCACCAAGCTTGTGCAACAGAAATGAGATACTATACTATAGTACTGTTTGTGGGCATACAAGGGTAAGTGTAATTAATATTAAAGAACAAGTAGTTCAATTCAGTGAAGTGACTGAACTCTGAGAATAAGATTAAACCAGATGCAACTTATTTGATCTGTAAGTAATCTGATCTACATGCCAATTGAAGGAACTTTGCATTAATAATTCAGAACTTACATAGAATGTCAAATAGCAAATTTGCAGCATTTATAATTTAAATTGCTGCAATTTGATTTCAGAGCTATGAAGGCATAGTTCTTTGTGGAGTATTTAAATATAGTATTTCTAATTTAAATTGGGGAAATGGTTTTATACTTCCTGATGAATAAACAAAAATAAAATAAAATACAGTACCTGAATGGTGCTTAGCTCCATAATGCAACAAGCTGCTGTGTGTTGCTTTCTGTTATCCCTAAAAAATAACCCTTATAAATGTTTAATATAAAAATACATTTGAAACAGACCTTATTTATTTTCTCCAAAGCAAACCAAAAACAAAAAACAACAACAACAACAACAACAACAAATAATAATAATAATAATAATAATAATAATAATAATAATAATAATAATAATATGTTCATTATAAAGCACTTCACATTTGTGGACAAATCTCAAAGTGCTACATATACAAATTAAAAGGGAAGAATTTTGTGTGTATTTTATGTTTTATAGTATGTGAACGGAACTCACTGATGAGTACTGAGCCCATATTGGTTTAAATTTGCAACATTGAGTCCGTTTCACTCCCCTCTTATTCATCACCCTATCTTTGCACATGCTCCCCACCCTCCCCATCCTATCGCAATGGCGTAACATCAGAAACATCCCTTCACCCATCCTTCATCTTCTTTTTCATCTTAGTGAGCTCCTATCTTTATGTGACAAGCCTCTCCATCAGATCCTGTCCTCCGTATATTCGGCCGATCCTCCTCTCGGTTATCGACTGGATGGAAGTGAGAGCTTTTGCACAGGTGTTTCATGGTCTACGTGTTCGATCCTGATCCATGAAGGTGAAGAAGAGGCACACAGCTGTCGTGACAAGTGTGTGCATAGCCTCATAGAGGAGCTTAGGGGAAAAAACGCTCCAGATGAAGAGATGGTAGCGCAGTGCAGTGACCAGCACTACATAGAACACAGCTGGGATGGAGCGCATCAGGGCGAAACAGTAGCTGCTATGGCCAAGAGACACCGTTCTAAAAGAGAGGAGATGCATAGACAGAGAGAGAGAGAGAGAGTAATGAGAGAGAAAATACTTTGATAAATACAGTGCGTGCATACATATCACAGCCATTACCCACTTTAACCCCAGGTCAGTGACACTATTTTCGAAACCTGCAATTCCATTTTTCCCTACAATAAACATGATTATCATTATGCACTTTGACACAATGAAACAACACCTTGTTCACCTTTAACAGCACGATAATGCCTTTCAGAAATATGACCAACACTAAATCAGCCATTTGATTCAATATTTGCCCTAAGCTGTTTGCATAACTGCAGACTAAAGATACCATCTCTGTTATGAATGTCCGACACAGCCCAGCCAAAAAAGTCATGTTTCACAAGGGTTAAATTATTGGCCTGCATCAAACAAAGAAAGCAACTGAGAAGATTACTGAAATGATTAACTGTGAGAAAGATCTGTGATCAGAGATCACTTAAATTCTTAGTGAAGGTGCATCACAAACTCAACAAAAGAAATCAGAGCCGTGTTTTGTGGTGAAAGTAAGAGCATTTCCACATGCACAATGCGGCAAGAGCTCACAAAACAGATGTGTGGCGATAAGAAAACCACTTGGTGAGACTAATCAGAAAATAACAACAACAAAAAATTGATAGGGATCATAAAGATTGGGCTATGGAGCAATGGAAAAAGGTCCTTTTGTTTGATGAGTCCAGATTTACTCTATACCATTTCCTTCCTTACCGTATCAGGGTAAGGAAGGAAACACATGAAGAGGTGCATTCATCAGGCATAGTGGCCACTGTACAAGCCTCTGAAAGCAGTGTTATGATCTGGGCTTGGTGCACTTGGTCAGGTCTAGGCTCAGCAATGTTATGTGGCGATAAAATAAAGTCAGCTGACTACCTGAATGTATTGCAGGACGATGGAGTTTCTCTTCCCAGATGGCACACGCATATTCAAGGACTCAAATTGTTTTTGTAAGCATGAGGAATCATTTGCACACATGAATTGGCCACTATACTGCAGGCTGCAATCAAAGCAAAAGGTGGGCGAATAAAAGGTCAGAGTTTGGGACATTTTTTTTTTTGTTTGTTTTTGGCCAGGCAGTGTATTTGGATGCCTAATCAAGCTTGGTTCATACAAAAGGCTGAGCCGAATGAAACATTTAACGTGATGTTCAGCAAGAACTAAATAAAAAGAAATCCATATACAGTAAAGTGCAAAAGGTACATGTAGATCAATCTTTTATAAAAGGAAGTACTGTACACTGCACTAAACTAAAAAAAAGATAAATGTTTGGGATGACAGCACTTTTTAAATGCATCAGGTATGCTTCACACAGTCTCAGGTCTGAGTCTCAGGTACAGTATGTTTCATACAGTTTTATGAGAATATTGGTTGGTAATTTTTTTTTTAAGCGTTTCAGAGAAACTGCCACAGTTTTTCTGAAGACTCTGTCACACTTTTTCACAAATTTTATTATGTTATCTTTCTTGTACGTGGTCTATTGTATAAAATGTTTACTGGAGGAAAAGAAACACCCAAAAAACTGTGCAACCCTACTTGATCCAAGGTAACTATGTTTTCTTGCTAATGCACTTTATTTCACTTTTCATGGTCATTTTCTAAATAAAAAAATCATCAATATAGCTCAACAAAATGTACAATGACTGAATCCTACTTTTCAGAAGGTAATTTTCAGTTTGTGTACTGGTATTGATGAGCTGCAAAAAAACATCCTCATACTTGAGAAAAAAAGGTATCGATGCATCCCTATTCATGTTTTAAAATGTTAAATTATTCTTTAACTGAAGCTAAACGTTAAGAGATTGAAGTTAATTTCCCATGTCGACCAAAAAGCAACACTACAGAGAGGAATTTAATATTACTAGACCAGAACGCATATCTCAATCAGTCATATTAATTGCAAACATATTCAAGTCGAGAGTGATAAAACTTTTTGGTCCTACAAATAAAAAGAGCAAAACAGGAGCACAAAGTAAACATGCTGTGGCAGATAAAAAAAAATGCTTTGCTCTGCTTTTCAGTGCTTCAAGGGCAGATACTGGGGCCATATGGATCTGCTCATGATGATATCAGATTTCACTCTAAGACAGAGCGAGTTTAAATATAGATGCCCCAGCATTTTGTTTTTGTGTCAGCACAAGTGGAGAAGTAAAGAAGGAAAAGGTGTGGAAGTATGAGGTAAAGATGGAGAGAGAGAGGCAGGGAGAGAGATGGAGAGGGTGGGGGACGCTTAATTGATGTTAGCAGTTTATCAATAAAGTAGACGTTTAATACAACTCCATCAAGATCGAATCAATGCCCAGGTCAAAAC
This sequence comes from Clarias macrocephalus, assembly GCA_011419295.1. NCBI lineage: Eukaryota > Metazoa > Chordata > Actinopteri > Siluriformes > Clariidae > Clarias > Clarias macrocephalus. The sequence goes on from JAAGKR010006582.1 coordinate 35,743, forward strand.
ACAACCATATTTCTGGTGATAATTCACTCACGGATCTCAGTTCGCTGTTGGCTGGGAGGAAGGTAACCACAGAATTTTAATGGCAGAATTTTATAAATCTGTTCTATTTAAAATTACTCTCTTGTGTGACTGTCAGGAATCACATGCAAGACCTTGCAGCACTTAATTAGCCCAGTGCATAGCCTGCGATACTGTTAGATTCACAGATCGTAGTTCCTAGTCTTTCCTGTCGTATTTGAATATTTGCCATCAACATCCTGCAGTTCTGCCTGCAACGATTTGTGTCAAACTGTCTGACACATCCCACTTTTTATTCTCTTAGCATTATGCAAGTCTTCCTTCACTCCAATCCAGTCCTCCCTGACCCACCGCCAGCTACCAGGCATTTACAATTCTAATGTACATCTCCCAGACATTGGGGTTCTGGGTTATTCGAAGCCTTCAATACCCATAACACAGCACACCTGTTGGTAGCGAATTGAAAATTTGCTCCAACAAGGCTGTTTTTTAATCATGGCACGTCCCTCTGCCTCTCTTTGAGCAGTCAGTGAAAACTTTACTCTCAAATCCTTGTCCTCTGGGATTCGGGAAAATAAATCAAAAGGTATTTCCAACATTTTGATTTTACGTGCCTATACGTGGAAAGTGGTATGTCAGACACATGGAAAGTAATGTCAGACTACTTAAACCCATACTTTCATCTCACTGCAAAGAGGGTTTACAAGGGATTTTTTTTTAGGAGTATGTGTGTATGTACTGTATATGTGTGTCTTTGGGGTTACATTAACCAGTTGCATAAATGGCAGTGGAAATAGCAGTTGCAAAATATTTCAAGATATATGAGGCCAGGTGTACAGTTAAGAATAAGTCTATAGTGGTGTATAAAAAAACTATAGACTGTACTATAAGGGTATGACAATTTTCTTTATAATGCACTATTAAAGCACTCACTTACAGAAACTGTATCCCATTCTGAGATCCCATTCTGGTAGTCTGATCAGCAGAGTATGCCTGCTCCAAGAGGCTGATCCAGACTCATTCTCAGACACTTCTGAGCTTACAAGAGGAAGAAAGCCTCCCAGACACAGTTGTAGACATTGTATTCTCCGTTCATCATTAAGCTTTAAAAAGCTTCCGCAATGTCTTGTGTACTCTGAGCTCCAGAAGCAACGATTTCAGCCGAGCTGCCAACTTGTTCCCGTGAATGACTTTTAAGAACTGTACAACCATAAATTGTGTAATATGAAAGACAAATGTATTAATTTGCACATTTATTGCAGAAATTACAATAAATTTAATTTTGTCATTAACAGGGTAGTCTAAAACACATTATACAACGGTTAGTTCCGACTGAGCAATCTATCTGATTGGACAAGAGGCATTCCACAAATGGTAATAATGGACTGTAGCACTGCTGGGACGTTTAACTCCCTTTGCCCCTGATGTTCTACTATCGTTAATTACACTAACTGTCAGTCACAGCTTGGGGGAAAGTAGGTCTGTACGGTCTGCCACGCTGAAGAGAGAGCAGCTGCCTGCCGCAAACTACATTACATTGAAGAGCAGTCACAGAAGCACTTTAAGCAAGGCTCTGTAACACTACAACACTACTGTAGCTCTCAACCCAGGGCGGAATTCCAAACCGCTCTCCAACCCCTGATCAAGGACACTACTTAGTGAATCATACATCCTACATAGTGCACTATTGTTGCATTTACTGCTATATAGGATTTAACCTAGAGCACGCAGCTGATATTCTAAAGGGTAATAAGTGGAAATATTAAAATATTATAACATTTACGGGATGGTTCACCACCCCCATGGTTTATTTCTTCTTAACTAGTACTAGTAAGAATTTAAAACTACTGTGTTACTTTTATCCCTGTTAATTACACTAACTTTTTCTTGCTAACTGTCAGTCGCTAGCTCCAGGTTAGCTAGTCCCGCCATTTGCGGAGGATATTTGGTCGCAGAGAAAACAATTGGTTAAGTAAAGAAACAAATCATAATCTATCGATAACAAATGGTGTTTTTGGAACTGTGTATAAAAGCAATATAATACTTACGATTACTGTACTGCTGGATATAACACAGCTGTGCTAGATCTATCCGTACAGTATTTCCTCTAGTGTGGATATTTTTATATTGAAGAATTTGTGGCTTGTACATGGCATAAGAACATATAGAACAGTGTAACAACATAAGAACAGTGATATACTACAATACAACTTTTTGAATAGCTGGTTGACTAGCAAATATGGGTAATTATGCAGCTCTAGTGTGTGTGAGATGCACATTCAGGTGTTTTATTTGGAGATATGTAACGATGTGTTAAAATGAGTTGACCAGTCGTGGTTTAAATAATGGTTGACCCAAAAGATAGACAATATAGCTACTAACTCCGGTACATTTACTACTAACGGGAAGCACTTTTAGGCAATGGAACACAACCTAATAACCGTCTGTCTAACATCAAAACTTTTTCAAATGCTTGAACGGCTCGTCTGGCCAGACACACTCCCGCATCATAAAACTTTCATACCAACCTCCAGTCATATAGCAGAACATTTTGAGCATTTTGACTCCACATCCTTATTCATAGACATTTCTTTTTACATCAGTGTGAAGTTGTTCATTCCAATGGTATGAGAGATGAGATTATTGGCTTGTGAATTTCAATTTAGTACTGTGATACTCATTCATCATTACTCATTATCCACTTCGCGATCTATCTGTCAAAGTAATGACATTTCCAACACCAGCAACGAAGCTACAAATAATACTGCTGCTTTTCATCTTCTGCTAACCGTCATGAAAAATAATGTCTCCACTATGATTGATTCGTATCACATAATGAGGAAAGCTACAATTAAATACCAGTAATGCATGTAACAGCCAGAGAGGGAGAGGTATTTCTTAGACATTTTAGTATATTATGGTTGGATGGATGGATGGATGAATGAAAGAAAAAAAGAAAAAAAGAAAGAAAGAAAGAAAGAAAGGTAAAGGTTTTGTCCTACACGTGGGCCAGCTTGGTAGAATACTAAATAATCTTTAATAAGATTTACAGTTAAACATAATGTTCACCTGAATCATTAATTATTTATCAGTGGAGTCTCTGACAATTCCCAGGAGCTGTGCCTTTGTCCTCTGTAGAGAACATTTGTTACACAAAGAAAAAAATAACCTTGTAGGGCAACATCCAGGCTCTATTATGCCATCAAGATTAGAATACAGTATGTATACTGTGTATGTCTGCATTAATGTGCTCAGTCCAACACTTCACTGTTTCTATATGAACAAATATTTCAAAGGAAACATGAATAAGTCACTAATATTATAAATTATTAGTCCCATTGTGTCCCATACTCTACCGTCAAAATCATTTTTGTCCATGTATTTGGTAGCAACAAGTTTGAACACCAAACTGAAATAATAATTGTCTTGTCTCTGAAGAAAAAAAAACACTATAGAACTATAGTAGTAATATTTAAACATTAATTGAATGAATGAATATTGAAACATATCTAAATACTAAAATATGGGGCATGTATTGTACTATTTGTGCCACAAGCAGTCAAGTTAAAGACTCTGAGACCTACATGTATAATATTGTGCTAATTTACACTAATGAGATATGAATTTAGATTATTAATTCATGCTTGGTTTCTTTGCATAATGAGTGCATTTAATAATTTATCACAACTAATAAGTAATACATTAATCAGTTTTACAAAACAAACCCCAATTATGAACCAATACAAATATTAATAAACAAAGTTTAATTCATAATGAATAAAAGATTGGGATGTGGGGTGTTTAGATGCCAGGACAGTATTCTTGAAATCTTTGCCTGTGTATCTTCAGGCTGTGATGCACGGGATGTTCTGGTGCGTTTCTATCGTGGCTGGCATTGACTTTTTTTGTGCTACATTGGTTTTTCTGTGGGATCCGACAGCCTTGAGTGCCCATTGTCCTGTTACCATTATCCTGTGTGTATGTGTTTATGTATATATATATATATATATATATATATATATATATATATATATATATATATATATATATACTTACAGTACAGACCAAAAGTCTGGACACACCTTCTCATTCAAAGAGTTTTCTTTATTGTGTTCTTTAGCCCAAACAAGTCTCTTCTGCTTGTTGCCTGTCCTTAGCAGTGGTTTCCTAGCAGATATTCTACCATGAAGGTCTGATTCACACAGTCTCCTCTTAACAGTTGTTCTAGAGATGTGTCTGCTGCTAGAACTCTGTGTGCCAATGACCTGCTCTCTGATCTGAGCTGCTGTTATCCTGCCATTTCTGAGGCTGGTGACTCGGATGAACTTATCCTCCGCAGCAGAGGTGACTCTTGGTCTTCCTTTCCTGGGGCGGTCTGCATGTGAGCCAGTTTCTTTGTAGCGCTTGATGGTTTTTGTGACTACATTTGGGGACACTTTTAAAGTTTTTAGGACTGACTGACCTTCATTTCTTAAAGTAATGATGACCACTCGTTTTTCTTTACTTAGCTGCTTTTTTCTTGCCATAATACAAATTCAACCTCTTTGAATGAGAAGGTGTGTCCAAACTTTGGTCTGTACTGTATATACACACACACACACACTGATGATGTCAAACACTGATGTCAAACTTGCTCATCCATGTGCAAAAAGCAAAGGGTGGGCCATCATCATATTAAACCCTATGGATTAGGAATTGGATGTTACTCAAGTTCATATGCATGTGAAGCTATACTTTTGGCTAAGCCACTAATTTCCTATATTTTAAGCAAAGGCTCATCACAGCAGTTATTGACTTTGTTTCATTAATTACTGTTTACTGCTGTATTTGCATGTATTACATTTGCAAGTGTTACAACTAACGCTAATATTTGTAGAGTGCAAACCTCTACATAAACATATTATGAATCCCAGGTGAACATAAGCCAAACTCATATGATAATCCCATATGAGTAAAATACATGTTATATCCTAAGTTTATGTGTCAGAGGCAGATAATAATGACATTTATCACTTCAGTATCACATTCACCTGCTATTACTGCCCACCACCTCACTTTTAGGTGTTTTGATTAATTCCTGGATAAAATATAAAAGATGGATTACCTACTACATTGCTAAATTACAGCTATATACGTATGTATTTGATATACATTTTTAACTTCTTAATTAATTTGCATCTCACAAAGCCTTGGTTGTCTGTATTACATGATACCTTATTCATAATTTTATTTTATTTTTACACATTGTGTATCTCTGTTTATTCACATGACCATATATGAAAAAAAGCTGTTATACCTGTCTTTCTCTGAGCTGAGGTAACACACCAAATGGCAGGCCCAGAGCAGCGGACCTGCATAGGTGCTAAACGCTGTAAGGAAGACAGCCGGAGCCTCCACATAGCTCTCCAGTCCCACAAAGCCCACTGAGATATCCACCGTCGCTATGTTATTGGAGTTCCCCTGAAAAGACAGCAGAAGCAATGAGGAAGCTGATGAAGAAAAACAACACTGAACTCTGTGATCAGCAGCAAGCAAGTCAATTAAGGGACGGACTGGGGAACATGTGTCGAACCAACAAAAGACGCATGATGTATGTACATGCCATAGGGAAGAGCTAATGTCCCTGAATCAAAGGGAATTTATCCCTTATTACATTCTCTGCAGGTATCGGGAAATTGATTCATTCCTATACACTAACTGAGCTAAAGGCAATGCATTGATAGAATTATTGAACAGAGGCAAACCTAGTTTTTATTTGATATTTTCAGCGGTCTAGATGCACCACAGAGTGCCCATATCAAAGCAAACAAGATGGCAAAAGACACAGCGCTGCTCACAGGAGAGTCCATTTACAACACAAACACATCAACCCGATCAATGCACCTATGGCTGTCTTTAACCATGTATCTTATTTAACTGCAGAAAATAGTCCAATATGTCAGGACAGGCTGATTTCATATGCATGTCTGATAAACAAGAGAATTAAAAGCCATCTTAAAAGAGTGGAAAAAAAAGAAAAAGAAAAGAAAGCAAAGAAAGGTTAAGAGGGACATGTCCTTTGAAACAGATAGTACAGAGGGTTGGCTCCTGGATCCAAATGTCATTTTTGCAAGTCTGTAATTTCATGCTTGGACAGTTAAAATGATAACCAGGCAGGTCTGCCTTATTAATTTCTGTTAAAGAGTCCAACAGTGGAAGGAAAATCAGAATACGTGATTAGACACTCTCAAATAAAGAAA
>JAAGKR010006583.1:0-12012 GCA_011419295.1 Clarias macrocephalus
ACATTATCGTATCGCCCTGGGTCCAAGAATGTTAAGCCTGAGGCCCTCTCACGACAGTTCTCCTCTTCCCAAGACACATCCTCACCAGAAACAATCCTCCCCCCCCCCCACTGTCTTGTGGCAATGACCCAAATGGATGTGGAACATCTCGTTCAGCAGACCCTCGAGCAAGAACCAGGCCCAAGTGTCGTTCCCCCCAACAAACTCTTTGTTCCTGCCTCTGTGCGCCCTCAAGTGTTGGACTGGGCCCATAGTTCCAGGCTGGCCTGCCATCCTGGAATGGCACGCACCCTCTTTCTCCTAGACCAACATTTTTGGTGGCCCACCAACAAGGAGGATGTTAAAAGTTTTGTGGCTTCCTATGATGTCCGTTCTAGGAACAAGAACACAAACAGACCACCAGAAGGGTTACTTCGACCTCTCCCCATCCCTCACCGCCCCTGGTCCCACATCTCCATTGATTTTGTCACCGGATTACCACCATCACAGGACAATACATGCATCTTCACCATTGTAGATCGTTTTTCCAAATCAGCTCATTTCATCCCACTACCCAAACCCCCGTCAGCCAAAGAAACAGCAGAGCTCCTTTCGACATTGTCTCGGACAGGGGCCCCCAGTTCTCAGCCCAATTCTGGAAAGCCTTTTGTAACCTTATCGGCGCTACCCCCAGCCTCTCATCTGGATTTCACCCTCAAACTAACGGCCAGACCGAACAGATGAACCAAGAACTAGAGAAGTCTCTAAGGTGCATGGCCTCTCGGGACCCGTCCTCTTGGAGCCGCTTCCTCCCCTGGGTTGAGTACGCCCACAACTCGCTACCGACCTCCTCCACAGGCATGTCCCCCTTTCACTGCTGCCTTGGCTACCAACCTCCCCTTTTTCCCACCCAGGAGGAGGAGGTGGCTGTTCCCTCTGCCCTAACATTTGTCCGTCGCTGCAAGAGGACATGGCTGCGGGCCCGCAACCATCTTTTGCGCACCGATAGCTCCTTCCGGCGTCACGCTAACCGTCACCGATCATCAGCTCCAAGGTATTGGATAGGCCAAAGGGTAATGCTATCTACACATGACCTTCCCCTCAAGACCACCTCGAAAAAACTCTCCCCAAGGTTCATCGGCCCCTTCACTATTAACCGCATCATCAACCCGTGCTCCGTCCGACTGTCTCTACCTCTCTCCATGCGCCAAATCAACCCCACGTTCCACGTCTCCCAGATTCGCCGCCTGGTCTCTTGCCCACTGTCTACACCTCCCCAACCTCCGCCACCCCCGCGACTCATTGATAGGGGCGAAGCATTCACTGTCAGGAGTCTCCTCAAGTCTCGCCGCCGCGGACGGGGGATCCAATATTTAGTAGCCTGGGAGGGTTACGGCCCCGAAGAGAGAACTTGGGTACCCGCCAAATTCATTCTAGACCGTTCCCTGATCACAGACTTCCACAGACTCCACCCCGAAGCACCCGCTAGAACGCCTGGGGGCGTTCGTAGGGGAGAGGGTACTGTCACGTCACGCCAAGCCACAGCCCCGTCATGATCACCTGAGCATTTCTTTCATCTCACTTCCTGTTTTCCCACACCTGTTGCCTATCACTGACTTAATTACCTATCCCATTTAAGCCACGCTCTGACTCCGTCATGTCGCCAGTTTATTGTGTGCCTCACCAGCCTCAATTCACCAGCGTTTTCTTCCGTCTCTGTCTGCCTAGTTTTGACCTCGCTTTGTTTTCTCTGACCACATCTCTGCCTCTCGATTTGGATTTGTTGTTTCGATATTTCCTGTTGCCGACCGCTTACCTGCTTCCCCGACCACGATTTTGGATTACGGACCCTTCTCTCGTCACTCCGGCCACGACCTTCGCCTGCTCTCCGACCACGATTTATCCTCGCTCCCCGCCGAATTCACGCTGTCATCCATACGCCGGCTCTGCACGCCCCGGTTTCTCTCTATGCCTCAGTCTTCTTGCACCGGCACGCAGCTCAGGTCACACGCCGGCTCTGCGCACTTCCGCATTCCCCAGAGGAGCGCTGCATACTCCGGCTTCACTACGCCTCAGGCTTTTCGCGCTGGCACACAGCTCAGGTTACACACCGGCTCAGCGCACTTCCGCATTCTCCAGAGGAGCGTCCGACACACTGCCTCTCGCCGCGGCGCACTCCTGCCGGTACTACTTGCCTTTGCATTACAGCAACGCTTTCCCTGTTCAACGCGGAATCCACAATACAGCTTCAAAGCACCACGAAGTGAGTCACAAGCACGCTTTAACGTCACTTCAATCAGCATACACTCCAAATCTCTGCACTTGGATCCACAACGCCCTCTACCGAGCCTGACATAGACTACATCAATTACTGTGTGGATAATGTGACATTCTGGAAGCAAGTGCGTGTGTCGCCCAATAAGAAACCTTGGATGACACATGAGGTTCAACGACTGATTAAAGCCACGGATATAGCGTTTAAATCTGGTGACAGGACAGCGTATTGTAGTGCCAGGACAGCACTTAGGCGGGCATAAAATCAGCCAAAATTCAATACAAACAGCGGATTGAGGCTTATTTTCACAATTCCACCAACTCCCGGCAGATATGGGAGGGAATTAGGGTGATAACGGACTATAAGAGAACAACAACTCTCTCTTTTAACAGCTGTGACAACCTAGCGGAGGAGTTTTATAACTTTTATGCCCGCTTTGACAGAGGCAATGGAGATTCACCCCTACCCCGCCCTCCCTCTAGTGATGCTGCACCAGTCCTGAGCAGTCACGAGGTAAGACAGTGTATTCATAACATCAATCCCAGGAAGGCTGCAGGACCCGATGGAGTGCCGGGTCGGGTGCTCAAATATTGCGCAGCTGAACTGGTGGAGGTCTTCACGACCATCTTTAATTTGTCACTGTCCACGTCATGGGTACCAGCATGTTTTAAGAGAACTACAATAATTCCCATCCCCAAAAACCCTAACATTACCTGTTTAAATGATTATAGACCAGTTGCACTCACACCCATACCAGCAAAGTGTTTGGAGAGGTTGGTGATTAAACGCATCAAGGATGTTATATCACCCACACTGGACCATTACCAGTTTGCATACAGAGCTAACAGATCCACACAGGATGCGGTGGCTATTGTGCTCCATCACATGTTGGAGCATCTGGAACACAAAAATACGTATGCCAGACTTCTCTTTGTGGACTTTAGTTCGGCATTTAATACCATTCTGCCAAATAAGCTCCAAATTAAGCTCTGTGAGCTCGGCAATACAGCTAAGCACTGTATTGTGTAACTGGACTATGGACTTTTTAACAAATCGCTTACAGTGTGTGCGAGTGGATAAAAGTACATCATCCACAGTGCTCATCAAAACCGGGGTCCCCCAGGGATGTGTACTTAGCCCGTTACTGTATACACTATACACGCATGACTGCTGCGCCGCCCTTCCTTCTAATTACATCATTAAATTCGCTGATGTTAAGCCTGATCACTGACAATGATGAGTCCTCATACAGAAGGGAGGTGGAACATGGCAACTTGGTGTGACGCCCACAACCTGGGAAATGATTGTGGATTTTCGTAAGGGCACAAAGACCATCCACTTACCACTTACTATCGGAAATGGGACGGTCGAGAGGGTTACCAGCTTTAAATTTCTTGGCATAACTGTGACAGAGGACCTAACGTGGGGCAATAACATCAACTCTGCCATAGGGAAGGCCAAGCAGCGTTTCTTCTACCTCAGGAAACTTAGAAGAACTAATCTTTCTCAGCAGCTTATGGTGAACTTTTATCGTTGTGCTATAGAGAGTGTGCTGACATATGGACTCTTGGTGTGGTTTTCCAGCTGCACTAGGGTGGAACAACAGGCACTACAGCGGGTGGTGAAAGCAGTGGGGAAAATCATCAGGACTAGTCTTCCGGAGATAAGTACTATCTACACTACAGGCTGCCTTCGTCGAGTGCACAACATCCTGCGGGATCAGCATCACCCTGCACATCACCTGTTTCAGCTACTGCCTTCAGGTAGAAGGTACAGGTCCTTACGGGCCAGAACCACCAGACTGTCCCACAGCCTCTTTCCTACTGCTGTGAGGCTGCTGAATGAATGATTAGATACCTCCCTCTCGGACCTTGCGTCCATTTATTTATTTATCTATTTGTTTGTTTATTCTTTAGTACACATCATTACAATAACTGTGAACTGGACTTTGCATTGATGCAGGACACATAATACATACATACACATAAGATTGTGGTTTGACACACCCCCCACCCCCCTCTCCTTCTATATTCTATATCCTTTATATCCTACCTCACATAGCCGTTATGGTTATTGCTTTGCTGCACTATGGTTGCACTTTATTACTTGCCGGGAGATGTTGCCAAATGGTATCTCGTTGTTATCTATACTTGTTATTTTTAACAATGACAATAAAATTGAATTGAATTGAATTGAATTGAATTGAATACCATTCCTGAAACACTGAATCATGTAAAGAAGGTTGGAAGAGATGATTAGAGACGATAGTCCTGGAAAGAGAGAAGCCCAGAAGACCACTGTGCTTTCTGAACTGAGCCCATATTCTCAAGGTGTGCCTAATAACTGGATTATTGATTAATTTAATTCTGGGGATGGGGAGTGCAGATCCAAGGAGTGCAGAGACAGAGAGGCCTTTGACAGAGTTTAGTTCCATTTACACCTAGACAGGACGATTAGGTTGGTTATGAAAATATGCCCAAAAGATGACACATCGAATGTTTGCTGCCCAGTAGTAAAAAGGAAAATTAGGTAAAGCCATGCCACCATCTCTTTTAGATCTTTGAAGAAGGGACTTGTTCATTCGAGGATGTTTACTTTTCCAAATGTAAGATGATATAATTGAATCTAAAGCACCAAAGTAAGATTTGGGAATAAAAACAGGTACAGACTGAAACAGATATAGGAATTTAGGAAGAATACTCATTTTAATGGCATTAATGCGACCCACCAGGGACATGGACAGTGGTGTCCATTGCCCCAAGTCCTTTTTTGTTTGGTTCAACAACCTAATAAAATGTTTCCTTGTAATTGTAATCCCAAGATAGGTAAACTGATTTTTCACTATCTTGAAAGAGAGGTATTGCTTTCTTGTTGTTAGTGCTGTATTATTTAGCAGAAAAAGTTCACTTTTGTGCAAATTCAATTTATATCCCGAAAAATAGCTGAATTCACTTAGCAATGACAGCAAAGATGGCAGGGAGGAAATTGGATTTGATATAAAAAGTAGAAGATCATCTGCATAAAGGGACACTTTATGTTCCTTTCCCTGCCTCCAAATCGCAGATATCTCCCTACAGCTACAGAATGCGATTGCCAGTGGCTCGATTGCAAGGTTAAAGAGTAATGGGCTAAGAGGACACCCCTGACAAGTTCCCCGCCGAAGGCTGAATGGTTGAGACTGCTGAGCATTTGTCAGAACTGAGGCAATAGGGCTTAAATACAGTAATTTAACCCAAGTGATAAAACTTGTCCAAAATTTAATTTTTCTAAAGCCTTAAATAAATCCTCCCATTCCACATGATCAAAAGCCTTTTCAGCATCCAGAGAAAGGACACACTCGGGGTTCCCCTCTGATGGTGAGTACAAGATGTCCATAAGGCGTTGAAGTAAGAGTGACTATTTTTGATAAAACCGGTCTGGTCCTCAGATATAATTGAGGGTAGAACATTCTCTAATCTGCGAGCTAAGACTTTAGCAAGGATTTTAACATCCACATTAAGAAGAGAGATTGGTCTATATGAAGAGCACTCTGTTGGGTCTTTATCTTTCTTTACTATACGAGTGATACAAGCCTCATTAAATGAAGCAGGCAGATTCAGATAGAACCAAAGCTAGTTGTGATGCAAGGTATGAGGAGAATGATTTAAAAAACTCTGCAGGGAACCCGTCAGGACCCAGGGACCTACCAGACTGCAATGATGACATAGCTGAAACTATTTCCTCTTGTGATATGGGCTCTTCTAATCTTAATCTAGAATTAGGAGACAGTGTTGGAATTGAGACAGGAATTTCTCAACTGAACTATGGTCCTTTGGGAACTCAGAAGTATATAATCGAGAGTAAAAATTCCTGAATGCATCATTGATATTAGAATGATCTGTAGTAATGGTACCATCCTCCATCTGAATTTTTGTAATGTGTTGCTGTGCTCTAAATCCTCTTAACTGATTGGCTAAAAGTTTCCCAGATTTGTCACCGTGAATGTAAAATTGGCTCCGACTCTTTAATAGTTGACGATCAATTACATGTGTTGAAATAAGTTCAAACTTAGTTTGCAATTCTACACGTTTTTCACACAGATCAGGGTTTTTAATCAGAGCATACTGCTGATCTATTTCTTTAATTTGGTTGGACAGATCTTTTCGTTCTTTATATGTCTTCCTTTTCATGTTTGCAGTGTATGAAATTATCTGTCCCCTGAGGTCAGCTTTCAGAGCATCCCAAACAGTTAAACATGACACTTCAGGTGTTTCATTTGTGTTTAAGAAAAAAACTATCTGGTCTTCCATAAATTTAATAAAATCATCATCTATCAGTAATGATGAATTAAAGCGCCAATGTTTTCTAATTTGAGAGAGATCAGGGAGTTGTATAGACATAACAACTGGAGCATGATCCGATATTACAATGCTCTGATAAGAACAAGAATTAACCATTGGGATAATTTGATTATCTACAAAGAAATAATCAATTCTGGAGAAAGTGTGATGAACATGTGAGAAAAAGGAGTATTCTTTCTTTTTTGGATTAAGGAAGCGCCATATGTCAGAGATACCGAAGGTGCAGAGATAGGACTGAAGTAGTGTGGCAGATTTACTCAGTGGTATAGGGTTGGGCGACGACCTGTTAAGTGATGGATCTAAACAGCAGTTAAAATCTCCCCCTAATATGAGAGACTATGAGCCCAGATCCGGTAGAGGAGAAAAGAAATGCTCAAAGAAGGAAACATCATCATAATTAGGGGCATATAAATTAGCTAGCACTACATTAGTATTAAATAATTTCCCTGAAACAATGATGTAGCGACCATGTATATCAGTAATAACGTTGTGGTGCTCAAAAGAGATGTTTGGATTAATAAGAATTGTGACGCCCCTAGCTTTGGCCTGAAAGGTTGAGTGGTAGTGTTGCCCTCCCCAACGCGACATAAGGCGAGAATTATCAGAACCGCGAATGTGAGTTTCTTGTACAAAGGCAATTGCAGTGTTAAGTTGTTTAAGGTGTGAGAGCACCTTCCTTCTCTTGACCGGATGGTTTACACCCTTAACATTCCAGCTCACAAAGTTCTTTAAAACTATTCTCCCTGACAGAAGATGCAGGTAGGTAAACATAAATAATACTGAAATGTCCAGCGTCAGCCTTAAAACAAAAGTGTAAAACACAGAGCAACATATTAAACATACACTGTGTACAAAGAACTAACATAGTACTGGCTTTGGAGATCCCATACTTTCCTGAGAACTGTAGTTGTATATTGAACATTTTAAATCTAGTGTACTACGGTGTTTTTGGCAAGCTGTCTGTGTATTTCTGCGCCTCTTCTAGAGAGTTATCTGGAGCCGTGCAGGATACAGGACTGAAGGCCGGAGTCCACGCTGATATAACTCAGTCATAACTTCTCTATACTCGGCTCGCTGGCTTAAAAATTCGGGAGCGGTATTCCAGCTTCCCTCTCCGTGCCTCCCGAATCAGAAGCTCTTTCACCTGGTACCGGTGTATACAGAGAATGACGAGCCGAGGTCTCTGTCCTGAAGCGGGTTTGGATGCAGGTACACGGTGGGCTCTGTCAATCTCAGGCGGGGATGGCAGCGTTTCACTACCAAACACCTCGCACAGAAATTTCGAAAAGAACTCGGTAGGGAGTCCACCTTCCGTAGCTTCTGGAAGACCTAGGACACGCAGATTTTGTCTCCTGCTCCGGCCCTCTATGTCTATGACTTTGGCCGTTAACTTCGAGTTGTTTTCCCGAAAACCGGAGCAGATGTTCTCCAACTCGCTCACACGCTGGCTCAGGTCATCCGTAGCGAGTTCTAATGAAGGTAAGCGCTGGCCATGGTCCTCTACGTGGGCTTGAATTTTGCCTAGTTTACTTTCCAGTAAACTAAACGAGGATTTAAAGTCAGCCACTAGCGCTTCACGGTGTTTGTCCAACAGCGCAGAAATAGCCTCAACTGTTAGAGCGGCCGCAGTGTCATCTTTTTTCCCAGTTTTAACACTCCTGGTAGCCATAATAAGTGGACAACAGATGACCGTGGGGTAAAGTACAAAGTAATTGTATCCTAAAGATTTAATTTAACATTTAGAGACGAAAAAAGGGAGTGAAGAAATTCGAAATTATCGGAGCACCTCTCTAACACGTCTACTCCATGTGGCTGTCCTTCATCATGGTTAACTCTTAAAAATAACTGCATCTGTTCCACTAAACAGTTTTCTGTTCCCAAGTCTGCCTTGATTCGTTTAGCAGTTCAATTAAATTCAATTTTATTTGTATAGTGCTTTAAACAATTGTCATTGTCGCAAAGCAGCTCGACACAATCAAAAGAATTATTTAAGTTTGTATGGAGTGTGAATGTGTAAGAATCAAAAAGGTCAGATAGTCCCTGATGAGCAAGCCGAGGGCGACAGTGGCAAGGAAAAACTTCCTAAGATTTCTAAGAAGAAACCTTGAGAGGAATTGGACTCAACAGGGAACCCATCCTCATTTGGGTATAACAGAAATCAGGAATTGATCTGCATTCATAGTGCGTGTTAGGTGGCAGGCAGATCAGTATAGTAATTAACATATGTGAATTGAGTCCAGGTAGTTATTGGAGGCTCAGGTAGACTTGTAGGAAATTCCAGTCCTGAACTATCGAGCAACTGCAGCCAAGTCCTCAGAGAAACAGCTGTCAACATCAGTCAAGGTCAGAACCGTCTTCATAGTAGAGTGAAACCGTCCCCAGATACCGGGTGCATCCCAAAGAGACACACAGGGCATCCATGTGACGAGATCTCCAACCAGAAGCGGGGCACCAGGATGAGTCAGGCAGGTCCAGAGTGCAGAGGGAATCTGGATCAATGGCAGCTCAGGAACGATAAAGAGTAGAAGAGAAAAGATAACAGTTAGGTCTGGTCACAGTCACATAATGTATAAGGTGAATGTATATTTAGTGTAAAGTGCAAGCAGGGACTCCGGCAGGACTAACTATAACAGCATAACTGAAAGGGAGAGCCAGAAGGAAACACAGACATGAGGGCTCCCTGAGATGTAAAGCAACCAATCACCTCACCTCAACAAACCTGAGTGAACAATGAGAGTGGGGAAGACAGCATCTAAACATACCAGTTCACCATAATACTCTACGTCCATGAGTCCCCCAGATCTGCTCTTTTACCTAAGGCTAATCTACATACAAAATGCTTGGCTAAATAAATAGGTTTTTACCACTATTTGGAAGACTATTCCATACCTTTGGGTAAAAAAAGAGCTCTGCCCCCTGGTTTAGTTTTCATAATACGAGGTAGTGACAAGCAGCCTGCATCTTTTGATCGAAGTAGGCGTGCGGATCGTAAGACCGCAGTTCACTCAGATGCTGCGGCGCAAGACCATTTAATGCTTTATGTCAATAGTAGTATTTTAAAATCAATGCGAAATTTCACAGGGAGCCAATGAAGTGAAAATTAGATAGGTGTGATGTGCTTGTATCTTCTGGTTCTAGTGAGGAACTAACTGAAGCTTGTTTATGCACCTAGTTGAACAACCAGACAGTAAGGTGTTACAATAGTCCAACCTAGAGGTGATAAAAGCATAAACTAGTTTTTCTGCTTCGTTTAGTGACAATATATTCCTTAACTTGGCAATATTTCTGAGGTGAAAGAATGCTATCCTGGTGATATTGTCTACGACTTCTAATCATAGAACTTCTGTCTTATCAGGATTAAGCAGAAGGAAGTTAATTAGCATCCACTCTCTTATATCCTTTATGCATTGCTCAACTTTAACAAGCTGACTTTTTTCATATGGTTTTGATGAGACTTATAACTGTGTGCCATCAGCATAACAATGAAAACTAATATCATGCTTACGGATTATGTTGCCCAAAGGAAGCATGTAAAGGGAAAAAAGCAGTGGGCCTAAAACCAAACCCTGTGGAACACCACACTCCACAAAAGAACATGCAGAAGAACATCACCATTTAAATCTACTGTACATACTGTTAACGATCATTCAAACAGGATCTGAGCCAGGCTATTCCCTTAATTCCTACTACATTCTCTAATCTGTGAAGAAGAGTACTATGATCAATGGTGTCAAAAGCTGCACTGAGGTCGAGTAACACAAGTATAGTTACGCCACCCTGATCAGAGGCCAAAAGGAGGTAATTTACTACTTTAACGAGCGCTGCCTCTGTGCTGTGGTGAGGCCTAAATCCTGATTGATACAGTTCTGTATGCTAATTCTATTTAGATATTAGCATAGCTGCTCCGCTACTATCTTTTTCAGAATCTTAGAGATAAAGGGAAGGTTTAATATCAGCCTGTAATTGGACTGCTGACAGGGGTTGAGGTCAGACTTCTTAATTATCGGTTTAATAACTGCTAATTTAAAAGATTTTGGAACGTACCCAATGCTGAGTGAAGAATTAATTATTTTCAGGGGTAATTAATTATTTAACAGGGGTTCTGTTATTTCTGGCACTATCTGTTTGAGAAAATGTGTCGGTATAGGATCTAATATACAGGTTGATGAATTGTGAGTTGGTGAACAGTGCCAGTCCTATTTTCCACTTTATCAATAAAATAACCATCAACAAATAATTTTTGGAGTGCTGTTTGTGGAGTAAGCATGGAGCCGTATGATCATGCATGAAAACCCATCAATTGCGCCATTCATTCATATTTGTTAGAATTATTTTATATATAAAGGAGTTATTTCCACTCTCTTGCTCTCTTCCTCATAGATCTGATATTAAGGTGTTAAATCTTTCCTGTCTCCTCTTGCATCTGTTCCTAAAGGTGTGAACGCTCCCACGCTCACCTTCCCATTCTCTCCTTATCTCTCTCTCTCTATCTCTCTGTGTCTCCTTCCCCCTTCTCCCCCTTACTCGAGCCAACATCCTGTGATCCTTCTCTGGACGGACACCTCTCTGTCTTCCTCTCCTTTGATTTTTCAGGATCTCACCAGGACATTTACAGTGGTTTATGTTCTTTGTAGTAACATATGTCGATGGCACAGGCGTTTGGTCAAACATATATAAACCCCATCTTTTGCTGTTAATAAACAGAGACCTTTCTGACAGACAACGTGTGTGTGTGTTTGACTGAGTCTCTCCTGGCCAGAAAAGCTTACCGAAGCACAGCGGACAGACCGAGCGACTCGCTTCTTTTACTACGAAACTTTAAAACTTTACAATATTCCATATGGTTTGAGTTTATCGTAGGAATCACAAGAAGTTGGGACCTGGGTTTCTGTAAATACGACGCCTTAGATTTCGGCGCCTCAGGGTAACTCCGCGAGGATCCAGAATTTTAAGCAGGTGCCAGTTCTCTGAGATACCACAACGCCAGCTAAGATGCATTTCAAATGCCTGAGTTTGTATCCACGAAGCTTTCCATATTGGTTTAGCTGCTCCTGAAGGAATCAAGCCACTTTGAGAAGGTCAGAATGAGCTTTCCTCCTGAACAGTCCTAACCACTTTAGATACCGTGAAGTGTTGACATACTAATGATAATATCATCCAAATTACTCAATGACAATAATATTTCCCAGTTTCCAGGAAAGAAATAAAAGATTAAGTGATAATTATGAGATATTAAGTCATAAATATGAGTTAGTAAGTCATAATTACAAGATAATGTCTTATATTAGTGAGATCTTTTTTGTGATTTTTTTTCTTTTGAAAATGCAATGGCATATGTTTTATAAGGGTATCAGTTTTTGTTTCAATAAATATTCAATATATAATGTCTGTAGTTTGAAATATCCACAGCAGCAGGTC
>JAAGKR010006583.1:14158-41996 GCA_011419295.1 Clarias macrocephalus
GTAAATATTAAGGCTTTTTATCCCATTTTTCTTAAACATATGCATTAGTGTAGGGAGATCATTAATTTGTAGATCTCTTGTGAAAACAGTAAAGAGAGGTCTGGGCTTTAGGGTTTTACATTTGTAGATAAAGTAACTTTCCAAGTAATACAATGGCATTCATATGGAAGTAATCTTTATTGCATGCCAAATATAATATCATTTCGGGTGAAATGTGGAAGGGCACGCATTTTAGTGACCAACCAATCATGCATACTGTATCATCCCGAAAATCACAAAAGATGAATAAGTGTCCGGTAGTTTCTATATTATCCTGTCAAAAAAAATAAAATAAAAATAAAAAAATTATTGTGATCCACATTGAATCTTTTCCTTAAGAACCTATTTGATGCATAGATATTGTTGAGAATTTTATAATGGAATTTGGATGACACTGGAAAGATACTAAGTTCTAATTTTATCAATAGCTTGTTTAGAGAAAGTCTGATTAATTGAATTCCTGTGTGACTTTGCAGAGTGTTCTGAATGGTGGAGTTTTGTCGAGGGAAGCACCCTGTGAAGTACACTTCTGAATGGAACACAGCTAGTGACTAAAGAGCACTTTCACGAGAGAGAGAGAGAGAGAGAGAGCGAGAGAGAGAGAGAGAGAGAGAGACGTTCACTATGACTTAAATACTACTGTGTATGTATTTGATATTTAAGTACATTTGAAGAAAAATACTTTTGTACTCTCAAGTACTCTCTCTGTACTAATCAAGTAGAACTGTGAATGGATGATTTCTACTTTTGATAATGTAATATTTTATCTAGGCCATCTTTACCTCTATTCAAGTAAAGTATTTGTGTACTTTGCCCAACACTGCCCTGAGCATGTGAGACACACTGGGTTTGTGAGGGAAGAAGTTAACTGGTTTCACAGTCTAGTCATTAGTTATTATATTATCATAATTATATTGTGTTTCTCCGCCTGTCTCTTGCTCTCTTGCCTCTTTCTAATCTGCGTGTAGTGTATTTTAGTGATGGGTCGTTCATGAACGATTTCTTCTTTTTGAACGAATCTTTAACGTGACTCGGAAGAATCGAGTCGCGATTCGTTCATTGTGCACTGGGCGCGCATGCGCAAATCATCGCAAAACCTCCGTAGGTTATATACAGGAAACAGAAATGAGTCGTTACCTTTGAGTGTTTTGGTCCGAGTCGTTCGTTCTTTTGTCACGTGACTCCCATAAATGCTATGAAGTGCAATAAATTCAAAAGACGAAGGTATGATGATGAACTGCTCATTCTGTTTATAATATGTCCTTAGCCTGAATTGTAATATTTTCATTACTGGAACTATAGCCAACATTTGTCTGTGTAGACGTGTTTGGGGTCTGTTTATTGAAAATGTAACTTTTTTTTTTCATTATTTCTGAACAAAAAAACGAAATAAACTAAATGACTCAAAAAGGAATCGTTCATTTTGATGAACAAGATTCAAAGAACCGAGTCACTAAAATGATTCAAACGTCCCATCACTAGTGTTTTTGCCGCCTGCAACGCACAGATGTGATTGGATGTGTTACATCACGTGAGCTGTCTTTAACAGCGTTCAATCGGTCTGTGAGTTTCCGTTTCCGGGTCCGTTAACCCAGTACCGTAGTTACCCGTTAGCGACTCCTACAATATACCATGATACAGACAACCACTGTATCTGTACCATGGTGAAATTGTTCAGAAAGGAGTGTAAATGACCACACGGGGGCAGCAGATCCTTAATATTAAACATCTCATTGTCTCCCGTTGATCAGTGTCAGTGTTCTAATTTAAGATAATTTGGGGATTTACCACAACAGAAAGATTCCTTTATTAATCTATGGGTGATGCTTAATGTCTCTGTAAGAGCCAGATATGTTGAAATGATGTGTTGTTTGAATGAAGGAAACCCATCAGGAACTGAAATCTTATTTTCAGGGCTGTTCAGGGACGAAAGGGTTATAAAAAGTAATGAATTAGGAATAAGTGGCCTAGTTATGTTTCATTATTAATTCTTTTTAAATGACACAAATATCTAAGGCAAGTTCTTCCTTCAATGGGCTCCATGAGGCCTATTCATGCAATCACATTCACAAGTACAACTACCCTGATCAATCAATCAATCAACATTTATTTATATAGCACCTTACAGAAACCTAAGTTGAACTAAAGTGCTTCTGATGAACAAGCCAAGGGCGATGGTGCTGTGGGAAAAACTCCCTGAGATGACAATAGGAAGAAACCTGAGAGGAACCAGACTCAACAGGGAACCCATCCTCTTCTGGGTGATAACGGAGAGCAGGGATTGATCTGCACTCATACTGTGTGTTAGGCATTATTATATATTATATTATTTAAAATGTCTAGAACATTTAAGCATTAGAGATAATGCTTTTGCTCTATTGATTTCCATATTTTCTGTAACTAAATGAGACCTTTATGAAATTTTACGACAGCAAAAATTTGTCACCAGTTATGAGTGCCTTTAGTGAGTGAAATACGTTGGTTGGTATGATTGTTAGTTTTTAGCTTCAAAAGTAAAAAAAAAAGAATAGTATAATAATAATAATAATAATAATAATAATAATAATAATAATAATGTTACGATTTCCCCTATGAGGGCGGGCTGAGGTAGAACTTAATGTTTGCAGATGTGACTTTTTCCTTTTAGTAGCATATCCACATCTTGGTTTTTGATTAATAAACAATTCTACATTAAATGTAATTTACTTTCTAAACATAATACAGTGGAACCTTGGATTACGAACACAATTTGTTCCGGAAGAGGGCTCGTATTTCAAAACACTCGTAAACCAAATCGAATTTTCCCATAAGAAATAACGGAAACTCAAATTAGTCGTTCCACAGCCCAAAAAATTTATACATAAAAATAATTTATACAATATATAAAGTAAAAATAAAACAAATTAACCTGCACTTTACCTTTAAAAGAAGATTAAATAAATCCAGACAGATAAGTGTTCAATGAGGCGCACGCACACAGACACAAAGAGAAAATGGATCTTTAACCACTCTAATGAGACTTGCTTTTGCTTTACACGTGTGCACACACACGTGGGTTCTAGTAAACAGTGCACTCGTGCACAGATGTTGATTATACCAATGAGAGACGAGCACTAAGACCCAGCAGGGGAGACGATTACACACAATCCCGTAGCGCAAGAGAGGGAAAACCGTTGGCTCAGTTGTGATCACGTGACGCTCAGCGTCAAAACAAGAAGCGCATGCGTGATACATGATACTC
This sequence comes from Clarias macrocephalus, assembly GCA_011419295.1. NCBI lineage: Eukaryota > Metazoa > Chordata > Actinopteri > Siluriformes > Clariidae > Clarias > Clarias macrocephalus. Next base: position 17,439 of record JAAGKR010006583.1, read on the forward strand.
AGCACTCGTAACCCAAGACTTACTCGTTTTTCAAGTCAAAATTAATTAAAAAATTTTGCTCGTCTTGCGGAACACTCGTGAACTGCGTTACTCGCAATCCGAGTTCCACTGTATTACTATTTTCCCAACAAATATAAAGTGAAATTGTGTGCCCTTAACCCCTCCATGGGTTTCCGTCGGGGTAAATGACTAAAGATTTTATGTAGAAATGTTCACATGCTGTGTGTAATGAAGAATTCCAGGTAATGCTAAGGAAGCTGAGTCATTTTAGTCAAATAATCAGTGAGGAAGTCCTTCATGTCCTCATTTCTAAGAGGGCTCACACCCTTCATGCCCTTAGTGGGACTTTCCTGTGTACAGATTAAACCATGATACACTTTCTGAATACATTTCCACCTGTACTGTTAGCATGTCAAAAACTTAATTCAATAAGTAAATATGAAGGTTGTTGATGAAAAGTTTTGTAAAGCTTTTTACTAGACTGAATTCTGGATCTGTCTTAGAGGTGAAAAAAGATGGACAAATACGTGATAATGTGTTATAGAATTCATTATTTATTGAGGGTCGAGGGTTCAATTCTCACCTTGGGGGTCTGTGTATGTGGCGTTTGCTTGTTCTCCCTGTGCTTGGTGGGTTGCTGATTATTGCCGTTCCCAAAATGCCCATTGTGTGTGTGTGTGTGTGTGTGTGTGTGTGTGTGTGTGTGTGTATACACAGTATGTGTCCTACAGTATGATGGAATGGCACCCTGTCCAGGGTGTACCCTGCCTCATACCCTAAGTCTTCTGGGATACGCTCCAGGCCCCCTGTGACCGTGTATACAGGATAAAGAGGTATAGACAATGAGTGAGTGAGAGTTTTTTTTTTTTTGGAAGTGGCGTTTACAGTGTACAGTATAGATTTGTGAAAAATGCCACAAATTAAAATTTTATTTGCCACCATAAAAATCACCTGAATTTTATTTTGTCAGCCATACACTGTATGATATGCAGAGAAATGCTTATAGCTGCGCCTGATCTAAAGAGAAGGGTTTCTCTGCGAGAATGAATTGGACTAGTGAGACAATTAAATAAAAAATTCAAATATTCAAATAGAGAAATAAGAATATGAAATAAAAGAAAGTTATACAAATTCAGAAAACTTTATAAAAGATTTAAAATGAAATATAATTTAAATAGAATTGAAACAGAAGTGTATGAGATGCATAAGGACTATTTGAGAGTAGACTAATAATACTAAAGGTTAAAGGGTTACTGTATGGTGTATTACTGCACTGTGTGCAAAAATATCGACATCCAGTGGGGGTGTGGCTATGTGAAAGCGAAAGTGTTTGGTGTGTGTCAGGGTATGGCCCAGTCTAAACCAGGACAAGCTGTCTCGTATGCGTGTGTGTGTCCTGGGCGTGGCGTGTGTGTGTGTGAGTGTGAGCGCAGTGTGTCGGTTTGGTGTTACATTCAGACCGTGTGTTTAGTCTCCTGGCGGGTTTCTGCCTCCTCGCGACTCCGGCATGGCGCGCGCCTTCTCCCCCGGCCTGTGTCTCTGCGCGTGCGTTCTCCTCCAAGGTAGGAACTGATCTCAGCCCTGCGGCTTCTTCTCTGTGTTTCTCCTCCGGATGAACTTACAGTCTCACGAAGGGGGGTGATGGGGGATGGGGGGGGAATCACGGTTTTTTTTTTTTTTTTTTTAAAGGAACACGTTGTTACACGTGTGTTCTCTTCAAATTCATAAGGGAAAATATGTTTAAACTAAAAGTTCTGCTCAGTTCTTTATTCAGCCTGAGATTTATCTAAATGATATCAATAGAAATGAAAGAAAGGTTTTGTCTGTACGTTGGTCAGAGCTCACGCATGAAGTGATTTTAATGATATCTTTATGTTTCATACACTGGAGGACCAGAAACCTGTCCGTCTGTCTGTCTGTCTGTCCAGAATTGACTGAATCTCCTGCAGTCCTCAGATCTCTGCCTGAAGTTTAATCTGCACCATCAGTGAATCTACATGTTGAGTAAAAGTGATGTTATGAACAGTTATGTGTGGGATTTAATAATCTACTTTAAAATAATCTACTAATGCGCTGCTGTCTCAATGTAAACAAACACCTGCACCAATAGATATTAATTAGAGAAGATAAAGTGAATATTTTTACTGGGATTAGTTCATATTTTCACTTTGGCTGAAATAACAGCGCTGAAGTGGTTTAAGTGAATTTTAACACGCCGGAGTCGTTTTAAGACAAAACTTCATCTTTATCTGATCGACTTTTTCCATTTCTCATCTGTGATTCTCTCTCCGATTATCGAACAGCGAGTGTATTTGTCTGAGCACCAAAGTACAACTTAGTGTAAACAAGGCGTCAGATACTCGACCTTACAGAATGTGATTTCTGTGTGTTAATAAGTTAGACAGAGAGTTTCTGCTGTACAGAGAGACACACAGACATGTACTGTTTACATTAAAGGTCATCAGATTATTTTTAGCTTTAACTGTTTCTGCAAAATATTTCCTGTCAATGACTTGTACTTCAGTTAGTAATTACGTTTAGACACGCAGTAAACATTTTATATTTAAAAGACCTCCAAAATAAGTAAACACTGGATGTTCCATGACCAACCAAATGAGGTGAAAACTTTCTCTATATTACAGTCAGAGTAAGTATGAAATCAGTTTTTCAAATAATATATACATGATATAATTCAAATTATTACGATGCCAGGATGCTTCCACAGAAAGCTGTTTATGTCTCGAAGTTCATTAGACATTCAGTGCAGACTAGGGTTGAATCGATTCCTCGAGTATATCGACTAATTCGATTTAAAAAAATGATTGAGGCAAATATCTTTTGCCTCAAAGCTTCATTTAATTAATTTTAGAAGCTTGCGTTATGTTTTTGTGCAACTATTTGTTGACAGCAAGCTTTTGACACAGCGCACTTCCGGATGCAAGCCGCCAGTAAACACCAACGAAGAAGCAGCGCTTACATCACCCACAAAGCGGAAGGAGACGCAAACAGTTAGCGGTGTATTGATTTGATGGCGCGTTCTGTTGCGGGCTGCAAAATGAAAGGGAGCGATAAAATTATCAGCGAGGCCAAGAGAAGAAGAAAGCAGCAACTGTCAGTAAAGGCTGATGTTATGCCTGAGGTGTAGATTTTTGAAACTTTTAGTTCTGAAAGTTTAGTTGCACAACTTGTATGTGTTTTTGTGTAATTATTTATTTTAATGTGTGCCTTAGTTTTTTTTATTCTTAAAGTCATTTGAAATACCTTTTTTTTTTGCATCTGAGAAAAGGCTTTAAAATAAGAATGTATGGTGCTGTAATGCACTTAATTAATCTCAGTCAACTTTAATACCCCTCTCTCACATACGCGGTTTTGCGCGGTGACCGGAAGTCCGGTCCTTCATGATTCACCGCGAGTTTTTTTATGTTTTCATCTTTCGAAAAATTTAATATGTTTAAGCCGCCTTAAAAACAGGTTTAGTTTTTTTTGCAGAACTTTGCGGAACGTCGGCGGGCGTCGCGGCGGTTTTCGGTGCCTAACACCGCGTCTCACTGCGAGTCAAACCGCATAGGTGAGAGAGGGGTATAAGCGAGTCCTTGTATTGTGAATAATGATGAATTTATTTTTTGGGGGGGGGATTTTTCTCAGATTTTCTCCCTAATTTAGTCATGTCCAATTCCTCCCCGTCACTAGGGGGCTTCACATTAAGGCTACTACTACCACTCAGCCGGGAGGGCCGAAGACTTTTCGAACTACTCGTTCGCGCACCGTTGGGGGCGGCGTAACACACTCGGGGGACAGCGCTATCCGCTCCTTCCGTTGCGTGAGTTCACAGACGCCCCTGACTGGCTGTAGAGCCGTGATTAATGTGGGAGCACTAAGTACCTCTCATCCCTCCCCTCTGAGAGAGCTCGGCCAATCAGCTCTCTCTAGACCTCCGGCTGCGAGAGGTTACAGCATCACCCAGGATTCGAACTGGCGATCTCCGGATGATAGGGCGAGAACTTTACCACTGCGCCACTCGGAGGCCTCATGATGTTTATTTTTGATAAAATGCTGTATGCATTTAAAATATAAACGTAGATTTTTCTAAAAAGAAAACCAATTAATCTTTGTTTCTCTTATATATTTTACATTGCTGTTTAATCGATTAAATTTTTGGTAGAATACTCGATTACTAAAATATTTGATAGCTACAGCCCTAGTGCAGAGTTTCCTTCTTGTCTGAATACAAATCTGTACATACTGTATAATAAAACTGTAAAGTTGGCATGTCTGTACATTGAAGATATTTGCGAAAAAAATATTCGGGGGTGGGGTTGGGGGGTAATATGAGCAATAGAACACATCAAGATGTTTTTTTGAATTTTTGTTTGTCTGTTTGTGCATGCATCACGTAAAAACGACTGAATGAGTTGTAATAGGGTTTTCACAGGTGTATTTGGCTTTAAAAATGTAAATGGAAAACGCCCTTATATTATTTAAAAAATCGACTTTGAAAAAATCATTAGTTCTTCTCAAAATTCAACAGATGGCGTTGTACATTTTAAAAAACGCGCTTATGAGTGTGCAATTGAAATTCCATGCAAAGTCGTGGGCACATCTAGATCTCAATAAAAAGAAATTGAAAGTGGTTTACTGAATTTTAGTTTATTACAGCATGCATGACCAAGATTAATTGGTGGCGTCAAACCAGGACTTGCGATGAAATTCATGGTGAATGATAGTGTAAAAGTGATTGACATTTACAGAAGACTTCAAGCACAGTACGGTGATGAGACTCTTAGTTGCAGTAAAACATTTGAATGGTGCAAACGTTTTAAAGGAGGCCATGCTGCAGTCAAGTTGCCATGCCTCCCTGTGATAACAATTATTCCACATTAAAATGATTGTAATGATTCAGTTGTTAATTTTTTTATTTGTAATATTAATTAAAGAAACTATTTGAGCATCTAAACTATTTGATCCAGACTCATTCTGTAATTCAAACCATATTTGTCCTTGTATGTCCTTGTTTGTCCCTAGCTGCCGGTGAACTCTTGGTGCTTGTGCCCCCTAGTCTGGTGGTGGAGTATGAAGCTAAAGCCACAGCTAACTGCTCTACTAACCTCACACATGACGGAATGGGCTGGGAAGCCTCGCAGGGACCAGTGGATATGCAAGAAAATGTTCAGCTCATCACCTGGACAGTGGAGAATCTTACACACTGGGATATAAAGCCATTCTGCTACATAAACTCAGCTACACATGGACAACAAACAAAGGAACTTCCAGTTGTTATTTACAGTTAAGTAGTCTTCTTTTAAATAAATACATTTATGTGTACAGTACGTGTCCACAGATGCTGTCTCTGTCTCATTGTTGCCTTTAAAATGACTTTAACATGATCCTTTATACCAGGGTAGTCTCTTTTGCAAGTGAGCCCTGGCCAAGAAAAGGCAGCACATAACTAACCATATACACAAAAAATCCACACAAGTGAATACATTTACATGGGACGACTCGCACACCGCGGAACTCGCCTGCTCTGCTCGTCTTCATCATGTGACCTTTATAAAGGGACTGTTCATCCAGATAACAACACAAAAGTGGCAGTGAACAGACAGCTGCCAGTTAGAGACACAAGTGTTTATTCATCGTCTGTAGTCATTATCATTGTTTAGCTGTTTTGTACTAAGACATATTTCTACTCCACAGAGCGTCCAGATACAGTGTCCATCAGTCTGAAGAATCACTCAGGATACGTCATCGAGGGGGAAACCTATATACTTCTGTGTGACATTAAAAACGTTGCTCCTGTTCAGTACCTTAAAGTCATGTGGTACAAACATCAGTCTCTGATAAAAAGTACCTCCTTTACTGACACCTCCATTGGAGCAGAGAACAAATCTGATAACCTCACGATCCAGCCTGACAGAAATGATGATGGAGCTCAGTACTGGTGTGAGGCGAAGCTGGAACTGGGACCAGACGGACCACAGCCTCCTCCCTCTATGAAATCCGCTCCGCTCCTTATTTCTGTACACTGTAAGTTGGGAAACTCTATCACACCACCTGTATATACAGTATCAGCGCAGACACACACTGAAGTCTTAGCAAGTGAGTAACTTGTGCATTTTAAATGACGATAATATCGTTTCGGCAAATAGTTCAGAGGTGAGTCCGTTACCTGTTACCTGGAGCCAGGAACTGATTTGTGCCTGAAATAAAAGATTTTTCTTTGTGAGTCTCCTGAATCGTAGAGAACGCTCTCAGTTTATCTCAGTGAGCTTCAGTCACATGCAGTCATGGACATGACGAAAGCTGATTTGCTTATCATTTAAATAAGTAGGCAAAGTGACAGAGCAGGAAAGAAGCAAGAATATTGCAGGAAAGAAACGGATATGACGAGGCAAAAAACGTCTTCACCGTCACACGTTAATCCACAATCTATTTATTTTTAGCATGTGCCTTAATAAATGTATATTGTATGTTAATAAATGTATATATGTACGTATATTCAGTTACTCATTCATACACATTTGTGGATTCATTATAACTTAACTAAATACAGTATATACACACTTTATAACTTAAACAAATCATATTTTTATTGGTTCTCAGTTGTGTTTCTTGAACTCTGCTGATTTCAGTGCTGGAAATGAACTATGTTTTGATTCCTGATACTCTTTTCCCGCAGACCGTGGCACTGTTATCTGGACTATTGTGGGGTCTGGAGTAGCCCTAATTATTCTGCTGATTGTAGGTTATGTAACCTATAAGATTAAATCATGTGGAGGTGCTGCCAACTACAGTGTGACACCCTCTTCAGAAGCTCAGACTGCAAAGGCTTTACATTGATGTATTAAATATAATAAAACAGAGCAATGAATTAAAGACAATGCGACACACCAGCACTTATATAGTATGTGTAAGCTATATTATTAAATATGTTTAATTGTCTAAGCCTAGAGCTTGTTTGTGTGTTTAATAAATATTGTGTTGTGCTGACTAATAGCTGTGGTCTTCTTTAAACAAAAGAAAACCCACTTCCACAGCTGAGTGGAATATTTCATTACAGTGGAACCTTGGATTGTGAGTAACTCTATCTGTGAGCATTTTGCAAGACGAGATTTTAATTTGTTAAATGAGCGAGGTCTTCATATATACTTGTACTGTAGTACACATGTGCTTTGTCTGCTGAGCGTCACATGATCAGAACTGAGGCAATGGATCTTCTCTCGCGCGCTGTGGGATTGTGGGTAATCATCTCCCATGCTCAGTCCATGCGCGTGCGTGCTGTTTACTATAACACTGTGACCACGTGTGTGCGCGTGAAGCATTTTTAAAATTGTGTGTCCAAGTGTAATGGCTTTTCTTTAGTGACTGTACTGCAACAACTGCTCTTGTAAAGAAAAAAAAGTAGTGATTCCGCTAGTGTGTGTGTGTGTGTGTGTGTGTGTGTGTGTGTGTGTGTGTGTGTTCGTGCAAAGTCACCCTATATGGTAGCCCCCCTGCTCTTGCTTCTGCAAGAAAAAAAAAATCAATTTATTTAGAGGAGTGATTCATGTGTGTGTGTGTGTGTGTGCGCACGGGAGTGTGTAAAAGTCGTCTTAACCAGAAGTCCCCCTTCTTCTGCTCTCGTCTATCACTAGTCAGTCATCTTTTCAAAGATAAAGTGCAGGTTAATTCGTTTTATTTTTACTTTATATTTTGTATTAAATCTTTTTATATGAATATTTTAGGGTTGCCGAACAAATCATCAAAGTTTTCATTATTTCTTAAGGGGAAAATTTGCTTTGATATACAAGTGCTTTGATATACAAACATGCTGCCAGAATGAATTATGCTCGCAATCCAAGGTTCCACTGTACTCATATTATTACTATATAAATAGATTTAGTGAAATTATGCAAATAATATGAAGCTTGGGAGCTTGGACAATCAGAGGCAAACCTTCAGTTGTGCTGCGTTTGACTAAATGTAGTAAATACAGTAAATATTTCCCCAACAGTGAAAGCTGAACTCTTACCTGTAAAAAGATTTTATTTTTCTTTTATATTTCAAACATAAAGAAAGTCAAAAATGGTACAGTTCCAGTCTCCATCTTTGGGGTAAGATGAACACAGCATTAAGTCTTTCAGAAAAGGTTTAACTGGTCTTCTGAAGCAATTGTTTTAATCACTTGTATTTTCAAATCCTCGAGTGTTTACTTGTAGTGTAAATGCACAGAGTGAACCAAACATGCTGTGTATTCTGGTATGTGGAAGCACATAATTCCACTTAGCAGTGAACTAAAACTTTAAATAAAATGGTAATAAGTACCAGAGAACAGAACTGGAGTGAACAGAAAAGAGCAACATGTTTAAAGAGTTATTACTAATATAAACTATTTTATTTATGCATAAACTGAAGAAGATCTTCAGAGTCCTGCACAAAGGCCTGACTGAGAACACCTTTAGGTTGTCTATCACTGTAGATTTATTGCACCCTCTGGACCATAGGCATCTCCACCAAGGTCGTAAGTGCATGATATCATTTTTTTCTGCTCTTGAATCCTCCCTTTCACTTTCTGCCTCTATTCTCCAGCCTGTGACAATATAATCTGGCCAGATATGGATCCAGCATCCCTTAGCCCACCTAAGAGCTGTAAAGTCACACCAGATTCACCTGCTCACTTCCGCTCCAGGTTCCACTCCGCTCCTATGATCTCACTGGCTCACTCCCCGCTCTCCACACACCTGTGCACCATCATCAATCACTTCCACTTCCTATTTAAACCACGCATGGACACCACCACGTTTCCAGATTATTGAGTGCCTTACCAGCCCAATACTCCCGCGTCTTGTCTCATCACAGTCTGCCAAGTTACCGACCATGCTTCATTTATTGACTAGGTTTTTGCCTCACATTTTGGATTTACCCTTTTTCAGATTTCTTGACATTGACCTGTTTCCTTGACTACGGATTTGGATCACGGATTTTCCCCCAGCTCTCAGGCTTCGACCCTTGCTTGTTCTGCAACCACGAGTAAGTTGTCACGCCCTACCGAGCTCACGTTACTTCCGCCAAGTGGCTCGAGCTTCTCCAGCGCGCATCAGCGGACTTCTCAGGTTACAACTCACTCGCGCTGTCCCAGCGCCCTTCCGCATTCTCGCACGGCACACGTCACGCTCATCTCCTCTCGTCTAGACGTTCCCGCCCCAACGCTCCATGCTTCCATATTCCAGCGAGCACTTTATGGCTCCCACCGCAGCGCGGAGCGCCACACTCACCTAAAATCAGCCTCGTCACATTACAGCCACCACCCTCCAGTTAAATTCAGTGACAACGCTACTCAACCCGAATTCTTCCCTCTCCATGCATTTGGATCCACCAAGCCCACCACGGAGCCTGACAAGATCTGCACTTGAAAGCCAGGGGGCTCTTCTTGGCACACATCAGCAAGTCATTCAACAAGTCACTGAAGCTCTCAGGACTGTCACTGTCACCCACTCCCGTCCTGAGAGAGAAACCATGGATCAATATATCTCAGTCACTTTCTGCCGGAATAATCCGCTTCTCCTCCTCCCCTGTGGGCTCTGGTTCCTTCTTTTTGGAGAAGAAGGACAAGTACCTCAGACTATGTATAGATCACAACAAGATTCATTATCCCCATTCCTCTCATGCCCTGTGCCTTCGAACTACTGCAAGACGCTCGATTCTTCACCAAGCTGGACCAAAGAAATCTAGATCAGGGAGGGGAATGAGAGGAAGACTGCTTTTAGCACTTCTGCTGGTCATTATGAGTACCTCATGGTTCCATTTGGATTAACCAATGCCAAAAAATAACCAAACAGCCGAGTTTTTCAAGCACTAGTTAACGATATCTTGAAAGAGTTCCTAAACGCATTTGTATTTGTTTATCTCAATCACATTCTCATCTTCTCTCACTCCCTCAGAGAACACAAGGTTCATGTACGACAGGTGCTGCAGAGGCTCTTGGAAAACAAACTTTATGCCAAGGCAGAGAAGTGTGAATATCACCGCGAATCCACATCTTTCCTGGGGTTCGTCATCACTCCCTCTGGTATCCAAATGGACACCATCCAAACTCAAGGCGGTCATGGAATGGCCAGCATCCTCCTCGAGACAGGAACTCCAACATTTCCTGGGATTCACCAACTTCTACCAGAGATTCATTAGGAATTATAGTACTATAGCAGCACCCCTCACTACCCTCCATGAAACTCCTTTTCAGTGTAACTCTCTGGCTGACAAAGCCTTTTCGGATCTTAAATGCCGCTTCACCTCTGCCCCCATCCTCAAGTTCCCTGACCCCTCTATCCAATTTGTGGTGGAAGTAGATGCATCTGAAACCGGTCCACAAGGACAATAAACTCCATCCTTGCTCCTTTTTCTCTTGTCGCCTCTCTCCAACTGAAAGCAACTGCGACATTGAAGACCATGAATTGCTGGCTGTTAAGCTTGCCCTAGAGGAATGGTGGCATTGGCTGGAAGAAGCGGAACACCCTTTCCTGTTCTGGACAGATCATAGGAACTTTGAGTACGTGAGGTCAGCCAAAAGACTCAATTCACGTCAGGCTAGTTGATCACTATTCTTTTCAAGATTTAATTTCACGCTCTATTATTGTCCGGGTTCCAAGAACGCCAAGGTTGACGGCCTCTCCCGCCAGTTTTCTCCCTCCCCAAAACCACCATCCTTGGAAAACATTCTCCCACAGCACTTTCTTGTGGCCACAGCGCATCTAGAGTTAGAGAACGAGGTACTACAAGCCCTTGAGCAGGAATCTGGGCCCAGCAATGTTCCACAGGAAAGACTCTTCGTCCCCGCCTCCATACGCTCCTTGGTACTAGAATGGGGGCCAGACTTGCATGTCACCCAGGAGCCACTCGAACCTTATCTCTCATACCACGATTCTGGTGGCCAACCATCAAAAATTATGCTAGAGGGTCTGTAGCATCTTGTGAAACATGCACCAGAAATAAGATCACCAACCACCCCCGAGGGGTTTTTGAGGCCCCTTCCAACTGGCCTTGGTCACACATCTCGCTCGACTTTGTCACTGGACATCTCCTTCAGAAAGGAACACCTGTATCTTGACTGTGGTTGACCGTTTCTCCAAGTCTGGACACTTTATCCCTCTTCCCAAACTCTCATCTGCCAAGGAAACAGCTGAACTTTTAATACTTTGTCTTCTGACTCCATGGCCTCCCAGTGGATATAGTGTCTGATAGGGGTCCTCAGTTGTCAAGGACCATTTCTGGAAGGCTTTTTGCAAACTTATCTGTGCCACACCAAGCCTTTTCTCAGACTTTCACCCTCAAACCAAGGGACAGTCTAAATGCGCCAATCAGGAGCTGCAGAAAAACTTTAGGTGTACGACATCATGTGACTCCTCTTCGTGGAGCAGAATGGGTGGAATACTCCCACAACTCTCGCCCCACCTCCTCTACTGGCATGCCCGCCTTTCAGTGCAGTCTGGGATACCAACCACCATTGTTCCCTGCCCAAGAGAAGGAAGTTCCAGTTCCGGCAACCAAAGCCTTTGACCTCAGCTGTAAGAGCATCTGGCAGCATGCTCGCTCCCAGCTGCTGCACTCAGGGAGTGCCTTGCAATGAAAAGCCAATCGCCGGTGTTCTGCAGCTCCCAGGTACAATGTTGGCCAGAGGGTAATGCTTTTCACTCGTGATTTACCCATCAAGACCACTTCAAGTATAACCCTAGATATATCGGCCCATTCACCATTGCCCGAGTCATCAACCCATGCTCTGGTAGACTGTCTCTACCATTATCTATGTGTCGTACCAAGCCTACATTCCACATCTCTCACCCTGTGGTGTCCGTAAGAGGCGAGGTACGGTCACAACCCCACCAAGCCACATCTAGACTATAGATAAGCCAGACGCCTTCCCTTCAATGCTCCAGTCTGCATCTTTCACCGCCTCAATTATTGCTCTGAGCACACCTGTTGCTTTTTTTCATTCATCATTTCATCTTTTTCAGCCACTCTGAAACTTCAGCTTGTCGCCATCACATCAATATTCTCGCATTTGTTTTGCTATGGCTTACCATGTTATTGACCCCATTTTGTTACCGACTTGCTCAGCGTATTGGATTTACTGCACATTTGGATTACCGGCTTTGACCCCCCGCATTTTGTATACCGACCACAAGACAGTTTAGCGCTTTGGATTTACTATACATTTGGATTACCGGTTTTAACTTCCGCATTGTGTTCATGACCACGAGACTGTCCATCACTGTGGATATATTGCACCCTCTGGACCACAGGCATCTCCACCAAGTGCATGATAGTCTTTGTCTCTGCTCTTGGATCCTCCCTTTCACTTTCTGCTGCTATACTCCCTTCCGTGACACCAAAAAGTATTTGCGCTTCTTGTTTTGTCGCTGTTTGCCGAGCGTCACACAATCACAAATGAGTCAATGGTTTTTCTCTCTTGTGCTGCGGAATTGTGGGTAATCGTCTCCCCTGTTCAATCTCAGTGCTATGACCCTGTGACCATGTGTGTGCACGTAAAGCATCTTTTAGTTTGTGTTTGTGTGTACATGTGTGCGAGTGTCCCAAAGTTGTCCTTTCATGGTGTACTGTTTATTATAACGTGTGTGCGCGTAAAGCAAAAGCAAGTGTCATTAGAGAGGTTAAAGATTAATTTTCTCTCTCTCTCTCTGTCAGCCTGCACTGATTCCGTTAGTGTTTGCTCGCGTCATTAGACAATGTGCCACTCCCCTCACTCCTCTCGCCTTCACAAACACACACACATATGTACACACAGATACACAACGCATGTGTGCACAAACACACACACACAGACATACACAGCGCGTGCGTGCACAAACACACACACATACACACAGTGCATGCGCACACTAACGGAAACACTTATCTGCCGGGATTTATTTTTACTTTTTTAAAGGTAAAGTTCAGGTTAATTTGGTTTATTTTTACTTTATAATTTTGTTAGAATTATTTTTTTGGGTTGTGGAACGAATAGTCTGAGTTTTCATTATTTCTTATGGGGGAATTCTTTGATTTACGAGTGTTTTGATATACGAGCGCACATCCAGAATCAATTATGCTTGCAATCCAAGGTTCCACTATAGCACATGCTGTGCATGGCTTAAACTGCTGGATTGTTGTGTGTTTTGTACCTCAGTTTTCTCGCGTTTTCTTTTTTTTATGATCATATTTCCAGGTTTGCTTTGTTTCTCATTTTCTCACTTTCAGTTTCTCGTTTTGGATTTGTTCGCCCCGCTCTTTAATCTTCAGGATTGGCCCTGCGCTTCCTCTTCTGGTATTCGGCTTTTTAAGTGTGACTCCAAACCGCAGAGAGCGAAAATGTTCAGTTCAAAAGGGAACAATAACGGTGTAGGGAACGAGTGAACAAAAGGTCTTCACTTCAGCGGAAAAGGGAATGAAAAATTTACCATCAGTTATAGCGTCTCACTGGAGTGTGAAAAAATTTAGTTGAAAAAGGATTTATATACAGTATTTATTATCATTATTATCGACAATTACATCATATTAAAGAAATTGTACTAAAATTTTATTAAATTTTACATTTTACTTTAATCAAGAAATCCTTAGTATTGTATAGCCTAGTAATCTGTAAATACAGTAAATAATCTTCATACATCTTTAATCTACGGAAGCGCATTGCATTCGCAAAAGAAAAAAAATCACAAAAATTCTGTCATAATTATGACTAATTATCTCATAGTTATGACTTAGTAACTCATAATTACGGGATTAGGGGGAGCAGTCTGTGGCAGGGGCCATTTTAGCGCATGACATCGGAATACGAAAGTTACTGCATCCTTTTGCTCAGAAATGCCTCATTGCACACCCATGGAGATGTTACACCTATCCCATTGTTTAGCTTGATGAGTGTACATTAGTTGAACTAACTACATTTCTTCGCCAACCTGCTCCTCCTGCTATTTAGTTAAGGTAAGTCTTGCAATTTATAGATACAGGGAATTAACTAGAATTTATTATTATTATTATTATTATTATTATTATTATTATTAAACATTTAGTACTAATATATGTTACACCTTCTGACTGCACAGTCGAGTTATTCATTGGGCGACTGCAGTTGCTCGATAGTTCAGGACTGGAATTTCCTACAGTCTACAGTCCTATAATCTCCTGTTATACTAAACTTGCAGCCTCCTAACACACAGTATGACTGCAGATCAATCCCTGCTCTCCGTTATCACCCAGATGAGGATGGGTTCCGTTTCTTCCTATTGCCATCTCAGGGAGTTTTTCCCTCAGCACCGTCGCCCTCGGCTTGTTCATCAGGGATGAGCTGATCATTTTGATCCATACACATTCACATTTCATACAAACTTCCATAATTCTTTTGATTGTGTAAAGCTGCTTTGCAACAATGACCAGTGTTAAATGCACTATACAAATAAAATTGAATTGAATTGAATTATGTACACTATATTTTTATCTAAATATCAGACTTGTACAACTTATTACTGAGAACACATAAGCAGTGCCGATATCAATGACTATGTCAGTATAGATTGATCCTTTGTATTGGATTATGTAATTGTATGTACAATATAGAACAATAATTAATAATGTTTTTAATACATAATACTTTGTGACAACTATTTTTGTCGCAAAATTACCCTGTTTTGTTGCATTTGGTCAATATGTTCTTCAGGAACACCCCTCTTACGAAGAAAGTCCCACAGACCAGCATCCTCATTAGTACGTTGTTAATGTTGAGCTTGAGATGTCATTTTTAGTTGCAGTGAACACACTTGAAAAAGTTACACTGACAATTCCTGCAAACTAAGTATGTGAGTGTTAGCATCTATACTATTCAATAAGTCAAATTCTTTTTTTTTTTTAAGAGAGCACTACATAGTAAAATAAAAATTCACAAAAATGCATTAAAAAAATTACAATAAACTGGTAAAATATAAAGCTTACAAAAGTGAAAGAATGAGCAAACAAAGCAGTCAAAACAAATACAAACAAATGTAGACACTGATACATGGGCAACATTTTAGCTATGTATTACAATTATGTTTTTTGAGGCTTTGTAAATGTTTATAGCTTTGTGATTGGGTAGTCCATGTAATGCTCAGTCACTCACTCACTCAATCATCTTCTATATCCTGTATTCAGGGTCGCGCAGGACCTGGAGACTATCCTAGGAGACTTAGGGCATGAGGCGGGATACATCCTGGACAGGGTGCCAATCCATTGCAGGGCACACACACTCACGCTCATTCACATATTACTGGCAATTTGGGGATGGCAGTTTACCTAATCAGCATGTCTTTGGTCTGTGGGAGGAAACTCAAGTGCCCAGAGGAAACCCACCAAGCACAGGGGGAACATGTAAACTCCATTCACACAGATCCTGAGGCAGGAATCAAACCCAGAACCTGGAGAAGCAATATGACAGTGCTAAGCACTAAGCCACCATGTCGCCCTTCATGCGATGCTTTTTTTCAGGTCATCCCAGTCATCCTCCAAATATTTTTTTGCTTGGGTTACCATGTTGGCTGGCAAGTAATCATTTGTAAAGCAATGATAATTTTACAAAGTTGACACCGGTTTGGTGGTGGGAAGTTACTTACTTAGAAAGATTAAATGGACAAACAAACAGATGAGGGATCTATTTATTTATTTAGAGAGAGAGAGATGCATGAATGAGAGCTGAGCAACACATCTGTGTGTGTGCGCGCGTCAGGGGAACGGGAGAGAACGATTTTTAAATTTTCAGTTTATATGACTATGCTTGAGGCATTTCGCATAATGTGGGCTAATGGTTTTTAACTTTTTAAGGTGATGAGTTTGAGTTTTTTTAAAGCCGTGAACAAGCAAATCAGCACTGATCAACACAGACCTAAGTTACATGATTAGAAATTTCCATCATACATGATCAAATTTGTACTTCCTTACTGGTATGGCGTAGTCAGTCACAACCTGAACAACAGTGAAAGAGGGCATATTTATTGTGATTAAATCTGTGACAGGCACAATGGAGGAAGTTCAGTTTTCAGCTCAATTTGTTGCTGTGTTATAACTTGTTGCTAAGAGATATGTTGTACAGTATGCAGGCCTTCACATGTTTTAATACAAGTTGTGTGATAAATGAGAAGTGAGAAGGACAGACGCAGTGGATCTCTAGGAGAGCAGCAGAAGACAGAACAGCACATTAAACTTGATCAACACCTAGAAAAGCCACTTAGTGTTAATAAACCACAAACAAAACCATCTGGTACAGTTGAACAGTGTAATCATGAAACCCATTTAGCTGTTGGTGTCATTGATCTTAGTCTCTATCTAATGATTAAGAGGTGATCGTAGAAGATGCATCAGCTGCAAGCCTGCTGTTCCATCCACAGAGGACGTCATTAATGTTGCCTTGTCTACCTCCACTACTGTATTAGTACTGTCCATTCAAGTGGTCACGCAGACTATGAGCTGCTTTCTGAAACCCATCTGATTGAGCCTTTTCAGGTTTCGTCCCATCCCAGTCCACTCTTTTTGTAGAGGAGACATTGCTCATTCAAACTACAAGCTACTTACAGTGCGTATGAAACTTCACAGTACACCTGTTAGAGGAAATGATTTGTTAATTCAAAGATGAGTTGATCCATAAGTACCCCTTAAAGTACGGCTTCATTAATGAAAAGGGCCATGATGCAGATGGTGTGTTGAGGGATGTCTGTACTGCATCTTGGACAGATTATGCAGCCGAGGGGGCAGAAATGAGAGAGCCATCTCAGTCACCAAAATGGCAAGAGGATGAATGCAAAGCTATGGGAAGAATATTGGTCAAGGTTTTCCTAGACCAAGGCTACGTTTACCATTTTGCATTGCCCCAGCATTTACCCCTGCACTGATATTCGGAGAACATGTTGTATGAACCGATTTACTGTATCAGTCATTGCTGTTGTATCTGAGTCAATGTGAGAGAGATCTCATAACTGCTTTACAGCAGGACCTTGACAGTGATCGTCAGGATGGGTTATTAGATCTGCTGGATCAACTGGGAGTAAAAACAGTCCCATCACAAGATAACCTTAAAGCAGTCCTTATTCAAGTAGCTCACAAACAAATAATTCAGCAACCCAAATATGCTCTCGATAATATGTCAGCAGTTGCAGCCCAACCCCTGAGGACCACTCTAACCATACCAGCAAAGATACAGACCATGTATGATGACAAGAAACCAACTTCCAGAAATGTCCTAAAGCTAATTTTAGCAAGTCCAACGACACCAGCTAAGAACCAAGCCTTAACATTTCTACAGCAGTACATACATGGATTGGATCAGGTGGGTCTGAGATGAATGCTGAGATTTGTGACAGGGTCAGATGTCATCTGTGTTACAAAAATTCAAGTTGTATTTACAACTTTGGATTGACTTGCAGGTCAACCAGTTGCACACACCTGTGGATCTGTTCTGGAGTTAGCAAATACTACACTATTGATATTACATAGTGAGACAATGCACATGCAGTATACGTAGGTAAATAATGACCTACTTACAGCAGGAAGTCCAGGTAGCTGTAAAAATTTGAAATGTTTTAGGGAGAAGTGGATTTAAAAAGCATTGAGTTAGAAAATACAAAGGAGTTTGCTTTGACAAACTTGTTTGATGTAAGTCAGAGTTTCCAAATTTGTGGTACGAATAATTTCGGAAGTAACAGTTAATTATCATTGAACATTGCATGTAGCCACCTCCAAAGAATAGTGATTTATTTTGGTGTGTTTACACATTAGTTAAAATTTTAAAACAAAGTTCATTTATGCACTAAGGCATTTTTATATACATTTGTCCTTTGAATAGTACAGTATAAGGAAAAAGAACAGTGTTGCAAACAAGGATTCTTAAAATTATTAAATTCCAAAAAGAGTAGCATATGTAAATATAGTTAATGTTAGATCAGCAATGTGGTCCGTTATCATAGTTTTTTCTTAGAGACACAGCAGCATGATAAAAGTAGATGCATTGTTCAGAGATCTCCAAAAAGTTTTGTTATAGTAATCTACATAGTGAAGACATGGCTAGTTGAGCCATCAACACTTAAGAAGAACCAACGTGAGACATTCCAGAATTAGAAGACAATTTAGGCAACAGAACATTAAAAAAAAAAAAATCAAACCTTTATCATTTTACGTTATGTACTAAAAAAAAAAAAAAGTAATAAACTGTCAAATAATTTGATTCATCCAGCTCAAACATCACACACAGGCTGGAGGCCAAGGGGAACACACGAAACACACAGCACAGTACACACATAAATGCACAGAATAAACCAAAAGGTACACTTACACATCACACTGATAACAAGACCATTCAGAGCCCATATACACAAACCAAAGTAAAATAAAACCAAAGCAAATGTAATGCCCACTGACAGCATTAATGCTCGACCCAGTTTCCCAGAACAACCAGCTATTTATAACAATACTAATGAGCTACCTCGGTTCAGGTGAGCTCCATCATCACCTGACCGAGGGGCCTTCTGGGAAACTGAGTCGACTAACAAAACTACAAAAAAGCACACAGTGCCCTCTAGGGGTGGTCCCTTACAATAAGCAGGAATCTGGAAAAAAAAAAAAAAAGTATATTTAAAAATATTACTTAATAAATCTTTTACCCTTAAGTAAAGAAAGTCACATTCACAATGAATTTAATTTTAGAAAAGAGTTGCCTTATATTAATTTAAGCAACTTTTGAAATGTATCTTTCTCAACTTTTTGTCAATCACACATTTATTTTTACTCATTTAAGTGTTAAGTATTCAAATATCTGCTCATACACATTAAATCATGGAATCATTGAAACTTGAAAAATGACACTGCTTAAACCCTCATGAGCTTAGAAAAGAATTTAAGATTATTTTATTTAAAAATATATGATAACAGGGTTGAAATTAAAGAAACATGGTTGCGCATATTAACAGGGTTGAATGGATAAATTTCTTTTAATTGTAGATCAAAGAATGAACAAAGAATGTTGTCACATAAATGAACAGCTTGTACATCAGCGCTGTACTTGCATTTGTAGCGTTAAACATGGTCTGCACATTCATTTGCAGGGAGATTTAACTTCGGGGCTTGTGAGAAAGCATATTGATGCTTGATGTTGTAGAAATGGTATCTGAACTTCTGAAGCAAAATGTTGAACTTTTCCACCAGCTCTTCTTGGGAGCATTCAAAGTCTTTTTTCAAAGTGATCTTTGAGGCTGCCCCGGGATCGTTCCTGTGCCCTTTGTCCATAGTGGCCCACTGAAGGTAGGAGACGTGTTCGGTGGCTCTCTATTGTGAGTATATAGGTATTACTGCTGCATTCCTCACACTCCCCAAACATAAATTCCTCACACTCCCCAAACATAACTTGTTTGTTTGTAGTGTGGCGTGTGATGGCATGTGTCAGGCTCTCCAAATTAGATGTGTCGATGATGTTCATCTGGTGAAGCTTTTTGGCAATAAAGTAAAAGGGTTGCTAGTAACATGGTTGCAAATCAATGCTAATTTTAGCTTTTTCATTGGAATAAATGCTAGCTGTGGAATGTAGCATTACTGTCAAGGTCAAGGACAAATTTAGTTATGTAAATAAAGAAAGAAATCTTTGACCTTTTTTTGTCTTACTCTGATCATATGGGTACCAGGGTTGCATTGGTTAGAGTGACACACTCACTTAAGGTTAAAAAGTTTGAAGAAATATGAAAAATAAAAGAGAGGACATACCTTTGGTCTACCAATGGCATTAGCAAGCGGCTTGTTGAAGTTACTGCCTATGTTTCATTGGACTCATTGGATTTTTTTTTTTCTCTTACTTTGGCAGGATCAATGGTGTTTGTACTGTAACAGGGTTGCGCGCGTGTTGTGGGACACAACTTCAGGACATAATTACATTGATTTCAAATGTGTTGATCATTAAAAACTTGTTATAACATTTGCAAAAGACAGATATAAACAACATTGTACCAAAAAGGGAGACTTAAAACATATTTTGACTGTTATATTTGAAATGAAAGTTGGTCATCAGGAAGTTGGGACAAGAGAAAAGTGCCATTTAAGGGGGTGCAGGAAGGCTATTCGATACTTTAAATAATATTTTGGAACCAGTTCTTCTGCAACTATATTCATATTTTCTCTCAGGGCAAATATACTGTAATTTACACAACAAGTGCATGATTTAGTTTTTTGCTCATTTGAAATTTCACAGCTGGGAGTGAAAATGCCCTCCAATTCTACAATGTCTCCAGTGCATAGTGGGATCAATATAACAATGACTTCATTTTCTGTTTATACTTTTACCTCCATTTTCATTAGGCTTTATCAGCAACAGAAATGTTAGATAGTCGTTGTTTCTTCGGAGTTAACTTTGTGTTCATTTCTCTAGGCAAAACTGCCGTGAATTTTCTTTAATGTAAAATCATTTGGTCATTGGTAAGGCAAATATTATAGTGGTTGCTGTAAAAAGGTGCTAAATATAATGGTAGGACTTTGTAGTATTTCACCGTTGGTTAAGTGAACTGTTAAAAAAAGTCCTGTCTTTTTTGCAGTTTGTGTAAATTCACTGTGAGAAACTGCATTTCTGCTGGGGCAAATTCTGTGGCAGTTCCACAGATAAGCAACTACATTCAGCTCCCTCCGGAGGAAAAAAATTATTCACAACTATTTCTTGCTCAATGTTCTTAAAAGACAAGTTTACATTTAATTTCAAGTCTCTCTTTTATATTTAAGTCTTGAAATAGTTACTGGAGGTTATAGTTATTCTTTTTTCCATGTTAACAGTGAAGATATTTAATACATTTTAACATAGGTAAATAATGAGAAACAACTTACAGTCTTTATTATACAGAAAATGCAGTTCAAAGCTAAACTGAATTAACTGAATATGAGATTAGAAAAGTCACACAAATTGTCGCAAAGCAGCTTTACACAATCAAAAGAATTAAGTTTGTATTAAATGTGAATGTGATGAATCAAAATAATAAGATTGTCCCTGATGAGCAAGCCGAGGGCGCCGGTGGCAAGGAAAAACTCCCTGAGATGGTAATAATAAAATTTGTGCAAAAAAAATTAATAAACAAATATTAAATAGGAAAGGAATCAAATTATAAATGTATATGAAAAAAGCGAAGGAAGGGCCCCCACACCTGTTGAAATTTCAAGTCCGAATGGCGGATTGAGTAGTGAATCTTCTCCAGGGATAAACAGGACATAATATCTCTGAGCCACTGGGCGTGAGTGGGTGGGGTCGCATCCATCCACTTGAATAAAAGAGAACGTCTGGCCAGGAGTGTTGCAAAAGACAACAAATGCTGTTTAGCTGGAGATAGATGCTTATCTTCCTCTCTAGTAGTACCAAAAAGAGCAATCAGAGGGTCTGGTTCAAGATTGCATTTCAATATGTACGAAAAGATTTTAAAGACACCCCTCCAGAATTTTTCCAAATTTGGGCATGTCCAGTACATATGAATAAGAGACGCCTCTCCGATTTTACATTTATCACAACAAGGATCGACGTTTGGGTAGAAACGGGAAAGCTTGAGTTTGGAGAAATGAGCCCTGTGTACAACCTTAAACTGTAATAAAGAGTGTTGGGCGCATAAGGAGGTGGAGTTGACAAGCTTGAGAATTGAATTCCAAGTGTCGTCTGACAGTGTCAAATTTAGGTCTTTCTCCCAAGCAGTTTTGATTTTACTCAAAGAGGTGTGACTCAAACCCATCAGTCCACCATAAATAATGGATATTAGGCCTTTATGCAATGGGGACAAACAGAGGAGATTATCTATAATATTTACATCAGAAGCCTCAGGGAAATTTGATATTGATGAGCTAATGAAGTGTCTTACTTGCAGATATCTGAAAAAATGAGAATTGGGTAAGTTAAACCTCTCAGAAAGCTGTTCGAATGATGCAAACCTATGATCAACAAACAGATCTTTGTAAAACTTAATGCCCTCTCTGAATGACTACACCTGAGCATTTCTTTCATCTCACTTCCTGTTTTCCCACACCTGTATCACTGACTTAATTACCTATCCCATTTAAGCCACGCTCTGACTCCGTCATGTCGCCAGTTTATTGTGCGCCTCACCAGCCTCAATTCACCAGCGTTTTCTTCCGTCTCTGTCTGCCTAGTTTTGACCTCGCTTTGTTTTCTCTGACCACGTCTCTGCCTCTCGATTTGGATTTGTTGTTTCGATATTTCCCGTTGCCGACCGCTTACCTGCTTCCCCGACCACGATTTTGGATTACGGACCCTTCTCTCGTCACTCCGGCCACGACCTTCGCCTGCTCTCCGGCCGCGATTTATCCTCGCTCCCCGCCGAACTCACGCTGTCATCCATACGCCGGCTCTGCACGCCCCGGTTTCTCTCTATGCCTCAGTCTTCTCGCGCCGGCATGCAGCTCAGGTCACACGCCGGCTCTGCGCACTTCCGCATTCCCCAGAGGAGCGCTGCATACTCCGGCTTCACTACGCCTCAGGCTTTTCGCGCCCCCACACAGCTCAGGTTACACACCGGCTCAGCGCACTTCCGCATTCTCCAGAGGAGCGTCAGACACACCGCCTCTCGCCGCAGCGCACTCCTGCCGGTACTACTTGCCTTTGCATTACAGCAACGCTTTCCCTGTTCAACGCGGAATCCACAATACAGCTTCAAAGCACCACGAAGTGAGTCATAAGCACGCCTTAACGACACTTCAATCAGCATACACTCCGAATCTCTGCACTTGGATCCACAACGCCCTCTACCGAGCCTGACAGAATAAACTGGCCATTAAAATGGATCCAGCAGAGGCAGCTCACCTGAGGGGGGCATTAGAGAGTCAAGGAGCTCTCTTAGGCACTCATCAACAGGAGATTACTCAAATCACTAACACTTTGCAAACCATCACTGAAACTCTGCAATTCCTCTCTGCTCAGGTTCAAAACCGACCTCCTCCTGCACCTACTCCCCGAACCCCTCCTCCTACGGTATTTTCTCCGGCCCAGGAGCCACGTCTCCCTGCTCCACCTACTTATGATGGGAACCCAACTACTTGTCGTTCTTTTTTGTCTCAATGCTCCCTCGTTCTAGAATTACAAGCCATGTCATTTCCCACGGAACGCTCCAAGGTTGCCTACATTATCACCCTTCTCACTGGAAAGGCGAGAGAGTGGGGGACGGCATTATGGGATGCCCAAGTTCCATGTTGTTTTACATTTAAGACCTTTACGGATGAAATGAGGAGGGTTTTTGACCGCTCATTCTCAGGTCACCAGGCGGCAAGCCAATTACTTCAACTTCGCCAGGGGCTCCGTTCAGTATCTGACTACGCCATAGATTTCCGGACCCTGGCTCCCTCTAGTGACTGGGATGAAAAAGCGCTCTTTGATTGCTTCCTCCACGGACTCACAGATTCAATTAAAGACGAGCTGGCGGCTCGGGAGCTTCCTTCAGAATTACAGGGGCTCATTGACCTAGCGATCCGCATTGATGCCCGGAGACGGACTCGGCGAAGTGAACGCCAGCCAATTCTCGCATCTCACACCCCGGTGCCTGCCTTGGGCACTCCTGAGACACCCCCTGAACCCATGCAGATAGGTCGCACGCGCATTTCTCCAAAGGAGCGTCAGCGCCGCAGGGACGTCGGCGCCTGCTTCTACTGCGGTCAGACTGGCCATGTCATTCAAACCTGTCCACTAAAAGGTCAGGCCCCCCCGTAGTTCTGGGGATGCAGGGGGGCCCAGTTTCTTGTTCTTCCCCGGACCAGCGATCATGTTTTTCAGTAACCATCACTCACGGTGATCGGTCTTACGTTACTCATGCCCTAGTGGACTCTGGGGCTGACCAGAATCTAATTTCCTCTTCTACGGCCTCCGACCTCCGAATCCCACTCACACCTCTGAGCCAACCCTTTACCGTTCAGGCCCTTGATGGTAGTAGACTCACCCCCATTACCCATCGCACCACTCCCATCACCCTACAGTTTTCTGGAAATCACATAGAGACTATCTCATTCCTTATTGTCCAAAATGCTCATGCACCTCTGGTTCTGGGACTCCCATGGCTAAGACTTCACAACCCCCACATCGATTGGGTTAAAAGGAGCATCCTGGATTGGAGCCCCGCCTGCCTCTCCTCATGTCTACACTCCGCCCCTAGGGGCCGGACCTTGTCCGTTCCACGAGAAGAGATCCCCGACTTTACCAAGGTTCCCACTGTATATCACGATTTACGGCAAGTGTTCAGTAAGTCACGGGCCATTTCCTTACCACCCCACCGCCCCTATGACTGCGCCATTGACCTGCTTCCTGGAACCTCTCCACCCAAGGGACGACTCTACTCCCTTTCTCGCCCAGAGAGAGAGGCCATGGAACAATACATTAATGAATCACTCGCAGCAGGGATTATTCGTCCATCGTCATCACCGGCAGGCGCAGGATTCTTCTTCGTAGAAAAGAGAGACAAGTCCCTCAGACCCTGTATTGATTACAGAGGCTTGAATGAGATCACCATAAAGAACCGCTATCCCCTCCCGCTTATGTCTTCGGCCTTCGAACTCCTT